>JANHGL010002473.1:0-26164 GCA_024611195.1 Ceyx melanurus | reverse complement strand
AGGGGACAATGGGGCCGGCCTGGGGGAGGAGGGTTTTGGACGTGAGTGGGGCGCTGCGGAGCTGGTCATACTGGGGGAGTTACAGTGGAGCTGGAGCGACTGCGGGGTTGGGTTATACTGGAGAGGTTACGCTGGAGATGGAGCGTTGAGGGAGGCTTACATGACCCTCATCTTCTGCATGAAGCATGGATGCTAGTGGTGCGTCCCTCTGCCCTGTTCTGATCCCGCATCAGCAAGGGTCACCAGCCCTGCAGAGCAGTCATCCTGGAGGTTTGTCCATAGCCCTTGTAAGGGTCCCCAGGTTTCTAGAGCCAGTAGCTCTAGTGATGTAATAGCCTCCACTTCCAAGTTGCCTCAGGCAATTACACGGGACATACCATTCAAATCCAGCCCCATGGGAAGACTGCTGAGGACCCCAGCAACTCCCACCATGAGCTTTGATTCCTCATCAATTCTAGACCCACATGATGCTCACCTGGAAGAACTCAGGCTGCTCCCCAGGAGCAAGGCTGTGCTCTGGTCTGCTGTTAAGGATCATCTTCCCTGCTGGACATTTCTGCCAAGAGAGTTCAGGCAAAACATTTCCTACCTCCACTGTAAAGATGACATGCATGAGTCAGGGCCTGGTGCTGCTTCATCCTGCATTTCACTGCTATTTACTTAGCATGGGAAAGCCAACATTTCTTGTAGGAAAGCACTGAGGCTTAGGCTCTCCTTCATTAAGAGGGAAGAATATCAGGATTTGAATGCTGGGATCTTGAAGACAACCACTGCCCTGGAGGTCCTGGGGACCAGCTAGCAGCAGTGCGAGAATTTCTTGGCAGTTCCTGTAACTACCAGCCATGGGTCTTGGAAGCAGTACCGGCATCTCAAGGGAGATGACCAAGGGTCATGCTAATGCCACAATCATTCAGAGATCCAAGTTTGCCCCCAACCCTAAATTGTTAGGGTGGAAACAGGTGCCTAAAGCCTCTATCTCAGCCTCATTGCTCCTTGGCCAGCCATGATGGCAGACATACTCCTGTGCTTCATGGCACCTTTCACTGCAGGGCCATGGAGTGCCTTGAGAGTGACCACATCTTACAAATGCCTGTGGAAGGGCTGGAGGAATGTCTGCTGATACAGACATTAATCTCTAGCCTGGGTACATGTTTTAACAGCTTGTCCCAGGCTTTTTGGATTGCAACCAGTTCTCAGCTGATTTCAGTCTTTCAGTCTCTCCTGCTGAGTCACCAGGTTCTTAGCATCTAGGCTATTTGCCTTTTCACCTCCAAGGGAGACAACACTTGGGATGTCAGGGAGTATAAACACTTTAATCCTCCAACTAAGAGCAAGTTCAGTGTTCACCACTTCAATGGGGTGAGAGCTTCCCTGCCTTCAGGGCTGCTTTTCACCCTCTTATGCAGGTCCAGCAGCTATGGGATTTACTCTGAACTAGTCAGGGATAAAGTAGTCAGAATCAGATCTTCCTGACATTGTGCAAATGTAAATTACCTCCTTCTCTAATTCCCAGGGATTTCTATGGGAATAAATGATTTTTTCACACTGGTGATTTATCTTCTCTACATGAAGTCCAACTTTATCAAATTACAGCTTCAGTCGGCCACCTTGCCAAAGGAGTAGGGCCATGTGACTGAACTAATCACAGTTAGTTAACACTTGGGAAGAGCCCAAGCTCTCTGTGCTTTAAACTGAAGGGATTGGGGTCTCACCCCCATGTGGGGATTCAGACATCGCCTGCCCATGGAGCCTTCCTTACACTGAATTGTGTGATTAAAGGGAAGTGAAGGAATTTTATAGCACAGATTTTTCTGTATTCCTTTTCATTGGGTTTTTAATGAAGGTCAACATGATATTTTTCCACGTGGCTTTCCCTGTGCTTTTAGCTCAGCCATGCGACACTAAGCCAGTCGAACAGAAGTCTGGCTCCAGAGATGGCATCAGAGAGGTTGCAGCCCTGGACAGGGACTGCCCAGGATGTTGCTGGGGTTTGGGAGATGTTGCTTGCACACTTAAGTCATATCCTGGCATTTAGTCACATCCCCCTGATGCTGATTTCCAGGTGCTGCTGACAGATCAATGCTTCCCAAGGACTGAAGAAGCCCTCTGCTTGGAGATATCAGTGATGATGTTGAAGTCATGCTGTAGCTGTCTGAGGCATGCCCTGTCTCTTGACTCAAAGAATCATGTTGGGGATATGTCAAACACAGGAGATGTTCCCCAGCATACAGGGCCCACCCAGAGAGGAGTATCCACCAAGCACCGCATAGTTGAACCCCTTGGTCTCTCCCAAATCCAAGGCCAGATTCCCACCTTCTTTGTGCTGCCACATATCTCAGAGCACCAGGTCATGACGGGCACAGGCTCAGGCTGACCAGCAGGCAAACACTCACAACCTCAGTCTACCAAAGCAAGTGGTTCTGAGGGGACAAACAAAGCTCCAAACACACCCTGCAGTAAGCCACCCCCCCACCATGCCACTCAGGGCTGGGGTCACGCCCCATGCTGGTAGCCAGCCATTGACTCCCCAGCAGGATAGGGACTCCTGGCCAGGCTCCTACAAAATCCAAGCAGCCTGTGAGCCACCTTGTCCATGCCATGGTGTGTCAGGCATCTGCCACAGCAGGACCGGAGCCAGAAGTGGGAGGAAGAAGTTGGGTGCTGCAGTGTGAGTCAGGTCCCAGGTGGCATAGGAAAGGCTGCCAGACGCACAGCGCTGCTCACCAGGCTTGGGCCTCGGTGCTGCCCCTGCGGGCTGGCATGGAGCGGCCGTCCCAGGGCCATTCACCCCTCCCACTCTGCCAGCTCTGTCCTCCCCTCCAGTGTCTCCAGTGAGCGGAGAGGGCCAAGCTGGGCAGAAGGCAATGCTATTTTAAGCCTCCTGGCTGGGAGCTGGTCCCCTCCACCCCATCTGCCTGATGAGTTTCCCAAGGACACACCCCGCCTGCATTATTTTGCAGTCCCCTCCTTGCCCCATCCATCGCTTTACTGCTCCACTGGCAGCTCAGAGTAATTTTCCGTGGCAATGCCAGTGCCGGCAGTGGCAAGGGGAACACAGGAGGGGTTGTCATCACCGATGCAGATTTTTGTCCCTCAGACAGAGCCTCTCTGAGTCACGGCTCTGTAGCCAGAGAGCAACAGCCAGCCAGGGACCTGCAGTCCCAGGCCCTGGGATGGATCCAGCTGACCCAATGTAGTGACAGCGGCTGCAGATCCTCCCTGAAGCCCAGGGTTCTGTGCAAGGGTGTGGATGAGGTTTTACACTGTCTGTCCGAGCACCACTGCAAGCTAGAAACATGGTTTCACATATGTCCATGGTCCTCTCATGGGACTTGTAAGTAGGAAAACTGAGGCACAGCTGGGCCTGGGCAGGGGCTGCCAGGCTCACAAGCCTTACCTACAGGCAGCTGTACAGCAGCTCTGCTTTCAGCATGGTGTGGCAGAAAGCAGGGCAGGTGGATGGTGATGCTGCTCAAACTCCAGAGCTAAAAAACTCCAGTGAAAGCTCAGCTCCCTTAACTACCCTTCCCACAGCAGCACCCAGTGCTGGTGGTACTGTGAGGACCTATCCCATGGAGGATAGCTGGTGATTGTTGCATATAGTGACGGATAAATTTGGTAAGAGATTAAACCCCTTGCATTCTAGCTGGTCCTCAGATACTAGAAGGGTTAAGGGTGCCTTGGACTTATTTCTTAATAAGTATGCCAATTATTGCTAGGACTATAGGCCTGACACCAGAGGCATGAACAGCCTGTCTGCTGCACGTGGCAGCATTCAAAGCAGCAGTCAGGTGTACAAATAGCTCCATTTATTCACATGTGACATGTATGGGTTCTTTAAATTGCTGGTGGTAAATGCACTAAGCTGCAGAATAGCTCTATACCTCTAAAATACGACAGCAAGCACAAGCTTAATTTCCTAGAGAAGCACTAAGTGTAGCCAGGGCTGCAAATCTGATCAGAAAGCTTCCCTTCTGTGGGGCAAGAAGGACAAACCCACTGATCTGTCCCTATGATCTGATGTCAAATTTTCAGGGCAGACACCATCTGCCCCACCGTTGCATCCTCAGGGGAGCAAAAGGACCACAGCTTGGCTGTCTCCAGAGTAACAGCAGGGCAACCAGGCCTTGGACACCTCAAAAGAGCCCATCTCAAACCCTGCCCAGAGCCCCCAGGTTAGTCCCAATATGGGCTGGTCCCCCCAGTACCACTGGGCTTCATGCAGAACAAGGGGAGGCTGCAATGTGGCACTGCCGCAGCTCGGGCTGCAGGCAGCAACAGGCAGGAGCCAGCTATGCTGCACCTCCAGCCTAGCACCACACATTTCACTGAAGCTGCCCAGGGAGATGTAATCCTGCAGAGAGCTCAGCATCCTCTCCCTGCAATGCAGCCTGACAGCCTGGGACAGGCACATTGCCTCCGTGCCCTGGTGCAGGGCAGAGATGTGCTGTGCCCTGTCTGCTCCCTTGCCACAGCACAAAGCACATGCTGGGGCTGGCGAGCTGCCACCTGCACCCCCCCCTCAGCTGCTTCAGTGCCCTTGCAACACGGGGCTACCAGTAATTTTCCATCCTGGCTGTGGGCTCTGCCCTAATGAGACATCTCTCTAATAGGGCTGGGCCTCATTCTAGTTTCTCTGTTCATTCAAACCCCAAGTCTCCCTCTTTCACTGCTCGAGCCGCCCACTAGTTCTGCAGGATGGCTGCTCCTCTGAGCCCTGCTACTCCCTGTGCTCACAGCCTCTCTGCCTCAGGGAAATAGGAGGGTTTTGTCCAAAAGCCAGAAAAAAAATCCAACCAAAAAACAAAGCAGAACAACTCACCAAGAAAAATCCCTATGGCTCAGCTGCACTCTTGTGCCAGCAACAAGGCAGGTCTGGGGACTTTGCCATCAGCCATTTCCAAAACTACCTCTGCACGGGCACCTCTGCCTGGAATTGAAGGTCTGGGTCCATCAGCTGCATCGACTGGCCAAACACAGCAGAGCAAAAATGATCTACAGCAGGAAGCATCTGGCCCTGGAGCTCAGTGTGCGCACAGCGGGTGGACGGCACCGCACTGACTTCGACACCTTTCTCCTTGCAATTAAGCTGCTCAACTCTGATCTCAGCTTAGAATCATAGAATCATCTGGTTGGAAGAAACCTTTAAGATCACTGAGTCCAACCGTTCACCCTGCACTGCCAGGGTCCCTAAATCATGTCCCTCAGCACCACATCCACACGTTTTTTAAACACTTCCAGGAATGGGGACTCCACCACCTCCCTGGGAAGCTCATTCCAATGCCTAACTACCTTCCCTGTGAATAATTTTTTCCTGATATCTAACCTAAATCTCCCTTGGCACAACTTGAAGCCATTCCCCCTCATCCTGTCATTTTTAACTTGGGAGAAGAGGTCGACCCCCCACCTCCCTACAACCTCCCTTCAGGTAATTGTAGAGAGCAATAAGATCCCACCTGAGCCTCCTCTTCTCCAGACTAAACAATCCCAGCTACCTCAGCCTCTCCTCATAGGAGAAATTCTCCAGACCCTTCACCAGCTTTGTTGCCCTTCTCTGAACTCGCTCCAGTACCTCAACATCCTTCTTGTAGTGAGGGGCCCAAAACTGGACACAGTACTCAAGGTGTGGCCTCACCAGTGCCGAGTACAGGGGTACAATCACCTCCCTGCTCCTGCTGGCCACACTGTTCTTGATACATGCCAGGATGCTGTTGGCCTTCTTGACTGCAGGTCACTGGGAGAGCTAAGGAGGGGCCATCACCCAGAAGGAACAGCAAAGCCTTGGGCAAAACCAGCTGGGAGGTGAATTCCCTGTGCTTGGGTGGAGGAGGCTAGCAGGGATGGAGACAACTCTGCCCTGAGGGCTAAAGGCTCTCTAGGGTCACAGTCATGAAGAGAGGACCCTGGAGCACAGCAAACACATCTGAAGTTTTCAAAACATCAGGTGCCCTGCTGTGGTGCCTAGGTCAGGAGGGGGATGCAGTGAGGCAGAGCAGCACATTTAAGAAGGGCTCCAGCACAGTCAGTTCTCACCCAGGTAAGAGAAGGCATCTGGAGGGGCCCCAGCAGCCACAACATCCCTTCCTTTTTGATCATCCAAAAAACCTTCAAAGGAGCAGCCAAATACCCAGCTCCCCTTGCCAGCACTCCACCAGCTCTGCCCCTGACCTTCTCCTTGGCCCACAGCTGATCAATTCTTCTAGCTCTCAGGGGATCCATCGATCCTAACGATTGTATCCTGCTTCTCGCTAATGCGTTCTCTTGTTGTGCTGCATTTGGGCCATGGACAGGGCAGATACTGGGAGAGAGACAGAGGGCTGGCCAAAGGCACCATCACACACTGTCCCGGGACAGCAGGTTAACTCTTAGCATTACCTCTTTGCAGGTCTTCAGTCATTCCTCCAGTGGTTCACAGCTCATTGGAGAACAATGTCTTCCTTTCAGCTCTCCAGCAACTTGGAGAGGGACATTCAGTACATCTGAGGGTCTCAGCCAGGATTTTGGAGCTCTGAACCAAAACCAATCACTGTCCCCTCACAATCCCTTATTGAGTTTTCACTCAGTAACTGCTTCCCTCTGAAGAGCCTCCATCAAACTCCCTGTGGCTGACTGGAGACAGGGGACTCGAGGACACCCTGACACACCAACGATGGGAATCAGGAGCCAACATTTCTAGAGTTCTTTTGTTATTGCACCCAACTTTTAAGAAGTATGGAAGCGCAGGCAGTTGGGTAACAGTGGGGAGTTAAACATGTCCCCCTCCATGCCCTGCACACAGTTGCCAGTCTCCAGCCAGCCTGCTCACCTGCAGGTCCAGCCCCTCCAGCCCCTCCCACGCCTGCCCAAGCTGCAGGCACCAACTACCAGCAGCTTCCCAATAAAAGCAGCCCGGATCCCACCTGGCACCAGGAGCACTGCTGGGGGCCACGTGTGGGAGCACCAGCCCAGCCATGCAGTCAGCACCTCCCTGCCCACTCCTACACTCCTGCCCTTTTTAGCCCTGTCTCTTACAGGAGAAACACAAGACAAAACTAAGATGAAGTTACCAAACTGGTTTGAGAAGGGATGGATACGAGGTGCTGTTCTGACCTGTGCGTGCATCTTTCCAGCTCAGAGGCTTTAAATCCAATTTTTATGTTAAACAGCCCTGGAAAGAGTGGTTTTCACCAGTGGATGTCAAATGCCATTTCAAACCCATTTCTCTTCCAGCCTCCATGTCCTCCTGTAGCAGGGTGCTGCACATCCCATGGGTAAAAGCCTTGACATTGTTGCTGCTGCCTGTGTGACAATATCACTGGTTCACAGCTAGTCCTGGCAGAGCTTCTGGAGCTTCATCCTATATCCTTGAGTGGACCAAACAAGGGGATCCGACCCTGCCTGGCACTGACTTTCACTGTGAATCCAGACACGGGCAACCCATCAGTACCTAAAGGCAAGATAAAAAAAAGAGCTGTTGCAGCCAGTTAACATGCTGGGCTTAATCAGCTTGTGGACTTTCAGGATGAAGGTGAGGGACTGGCTCCAGGCCAGAGGGGCTGGGGAGAGGCAGGGTGAGGAGTCCACTGGGTTTCAGCCACCCCTGACTTCTGAGAAGCAGGAGGCCAATGTGGGTCCTTCCCCAGCAGCACACAGATGTGGCATCATCTCACTGTTGTGTGGAAACCCCAGCACAAGTCAAAGCCAGCAGAGAGGGACGGGCAGCCACCAGGTAACTGGTGCTGAGACAACCCATGCAGGGCTTTGGCCCCAAGGCAGACTTGCGTGTTAGAAGAGCAGCCAGCTACAACTGCCAAACCCAAAAGGGTTCTACTTAAAGCCAGGAGGAATCTCAATCTCTGTTGAGTGCCTCTCAATTAATTAGCATCCTGCTGATTCTACGATTGAGGCAACTACTAAATAGATTAAATTGGTCTTTGTCACAAAGCAGATGCTGTTCCCAAGGCCTGGTTTGCAGTGATCTCCCTTTCACAGTACCACCCTTCCCTGCTGACTCAGCTGAAGACACAGGGTGCTGGGCACAGCCTGGCCAGCAGAGACTCAAGGTGGGTCCAGGACTGAGGGTGGGATAATGCTCTGCAGAGATGCCCAGTGCAGCACATTGGGGGCCAAACTGGGACCATGCTGGTGTAAACCCAAGGCAGTGCTCATCAGGAGAGCAGTGTGGCCATCAAGGGAGGTGATGATCCATTCACCCCATTCTGACTGTGTCAGCACAGCACAGACTCACAGCCACTCAGCTATAGCTGCATTTGTGCACTTCAGAGCCCAAACTGAAAGGAAAATCACAGCTCAGCCTCTAGGCAGGGCTTCGTAAATCCAGCACAACTGCAATAAATCCTGCTGACTCTGAGTAACCCTGCTTGTATCACTGGACCCCACCTCAATTTACTAGGGCAGTACAACAGAGTACAGCCCAGATCAGCTCTGCTCTGCTCCACCAGTGTTCCCAGGGTCTCCACCAACACAAGTGATGGGGGGCTTAAGTCCACAAGCCCTCCACCCCTGACCCCAGCCAGAAAGTTGCCCCCCAGCAGTAGAAGTGTCCATTCAGCCACCTGTGGGCACAAAAAGCACTTAGGAAAGTGTCTGCAGAATCCACTATCTCCCACTCCTTCGGGTATCATTTAAACACTCAAAGAAACTGAAATTATTGTATTTGTAAGGGAGACAAAGGCAAGAAACTGATCTTAAATCCTTGAGGCGATGGGAGCCTGCCCAGCAAGATGCACCTACCCTACAGAGAAGGGTCCTACAGCAAGAGAAACAGGCACATTGGAGGATTGTTTTGATGGCACCTTGATTTCTGTATCTGATTTGCTGCCACCTCCCAGGTGCAGCACTACCAAGGCCCCAGCTACAGGACTATGTTGTCATGTGGTCATCTCCCCATTCCCCTTTGCTCTAATGCCTGAGAAAAAAAGTACCTACACTATAGCCTAAGTATCTAGCAACTTCCCAGTACTGAAATCAGAGGAAAAAAAAAAAAAAGGCTTTTATGACCAGCAAAAGCCTCTTGTTTGTGAGGACAGCAGATCCCTTTGTTCCTGTTTCCAAGGGGGTTGTGTTAAAAAGCAGAGGCTCCTCACCTTCCCCCAGTGAGCACCAGCTGCTTTCTCTGACTCCAGAGATGCTACCTCCTGAGACAGCAAGATGCAGGAATGTGCCCTGAGGCAACCAACATCCTTCACCTGCTCCTTCAGATGTTGTTCCCTTGAGAAGCTTTACTTAAACTTCACATCCAGACCTAGGCACAGCTGGAGAGCACCCCGAGGAGGTACACACTGCACTCTACAAACTACATCTATGTCATCTATGTCACTAACTGCTCCTCACACCTCAAACCTTGCTCAGCCTGGGTGCTGTTCATACCTGGCCTGCGACCCAGCACTGTGATGAAAAGCTTCTATCCTAAAACACAGGAGATTTCTGCCTCACCATAGGACTAGCTGGAAAGCCTGAAAAAGGCAGGTTGTCCCCAAGGTGTGGGGGAGCACTGCAAAGAGCTGCAGCTCCACAGCTTCATAATGGCTAACGAACAGCAAGAGACCACAGTGTGTCCTGCCAATCCAGACAGAAAGGATACTAAGGTCGCTGGCACCGCTTGGCAGCTTGCCACGAGAAATAACTCTTCAAAAATAGAAGCACACTAATCTCAGGAACCTGCTGCTATTGTCAATGACATTAATGGAGTGTTTTGAAACCCAGAACAAACGCCTTGGCTTTCTGGGGCTGTGCCGCCCTTGTAATTTTCCACAGCAGCCCAGGAGCAGTCCAGCAGTGGCTGCGCGCTGCTCTTCCTGCCACTCTGCTCTGCTGCACCCAGCCCCGCCAACAGCAGTGGCTTGGGGGCAGCTCTGCCAGGCTCCCAGCAAGCCTGACACCTGCACGGAAAGCCTGGAGAGCCCTCGGCACTCAGAGTAGAGGATTCCAGGAGCCTCTGCAAAGCAAAACCCATTAAGCACACTCAATGGAGCTCATGCTGGCGGGAGGTGGAAGTTCACAGTCTTCCTCTTTGCTCTTGTCTTTAAGCCTTGTCTCAAGCCCCCTCTGAGTTCTTTTTCACTTGCTGAGGTCCATCTCCAGATCATGCCTCTTCCTCCTCCTCCTCTCTTTTAGCTCTACACATATCTCCAGTTCTCTTCACCCCAGTCTTTGGTCTCAGACAAACCATGCTGAGACACACAGCCTGGAAGTGGTCCAGAAGTTCATTTCCTGAGATGTTATACTGTTCATAGCGCTAAGTGGAGGCACTTTCAAACGAAGGAGAACCACCCTGAATGCTGGCCTCCTTCCTGAGAGCTTCCTCCGCCTCTCCCTGCCTGCTCTGCATCCCATGGTCTATTTCCACCTCTTATCTCCTGCCCAAGCAGAACCAGAGACTGCTGTGGCTGCCAACCCTGCCTCACTCTGCTTCCATGGCTATATGATCCCAGGGTTATCATGTGTGGTAACTTTTCCAAGGCTGCTTTTCCTGCTCCTTAAGAGCAAGGAGAGCTCTCTCCAGCAAGTGATGGGGAGAAGAGCAGATACAATTTTATGTCTTCACCCCATCTCATGTTGTCCCAACAAATTCATGAAGACACATTACAGAAATGGGAAGAGCCACAGCTCCATCCACCATGGCCAGGGTCTACAGACTGGCAACCATGTCACTAGCAGAAGAGCTTTGAATTTCTGAAAGGTACATGTTGAGCACTGGGCCCAGATTGATAGACAGAGAACAGATAAGTGGACAACCTGCTGCTCTTTTCCCTTTCTGATCTAAATCACAACCTTTAAACACACACAGAGTCAATCCTAATAACTTCTCAGGCTTTCCAGTTGTGGAATAAGCACTTTGTGAAGAAGGTAGCAGAAGCCAGGGGGATAAACCCTGCAGCCCACCCCTCCCCAGCCCACTGCAGGACCCCTTGGGACATTGACTGTGACAGCCTGAGGCTGGTCTCACAGTTGCTCAGGTAGCACCCAGCACATCTCACATCAACCAAGACAGCACAGCCAAGCGTCTGCCCCATCTCCTCCTCTGCTACTCTTTCTTGGCAGCTTTCTCACCACTTCCCTCCTTACACAGAATTCATTGTCATTGTCTCTGCCAACCATTATATCTGTTCTTGTATCCTCAAATTTAGGACAGGGTAGCACAACCTAAACTGAGGTTCGAATTTCACTTCGACAGATACAACACAAAGTGACTTAGACACCTCATTTGATCTCACAGGGCAAAGAGGCTTCTCACTACCCAGAACTTAAGCACTTAGGGTAGGACCTTCATAAACAACATCTTAAGGTCAGTGCCCCCTCTCCTGGCTGCTGGCAAGCAGTGCAGGCTCAGGCCCTCCCAGGCCACTGACTTCCCGGTGGCCATCTTCAAAGTCCCCAAGGTTGGGGAAAACCCAACATGTGCACTTCAGCCAGCAGCAGAGGTTACCGCAGACTCGGGCAGAAAAGGAGCAAACCCTCACCTCTAAACCTGTGTAACACCATCAGAGTTAAAGCTCTGACCCAACCGAGTATCTAATGTAGAGAACACAACATGAAACTTCCAGCTTCATGGCACCTGATCCCATTGCAGAAGTATCTTAGTGTTGAAGAGATCATCAGAAGACATTACACTGGTAACATATATGTTCACCTTCAGTCCAGCTGCAGTAGGTTGACATCCCCTCCACAGCAATGTGCACATGATGTTAACGGGTTCACTCAAACCCCATGGTCCCACTGACACCACATCAGTTTAGTTTCAGAACAAAAGCCATCAGACTGTTCTCACACCCAAAAGCCCCCTGGGCCTATATGTAAGAAGCAGGTCTCAGTTAGCAACACTATGCTAGAAGGTACAACTTAAGGCAAGTACCAGGAGACACATTCAAGTGAAGCCCAAACTGGCACAGCTTCCAGTGTAAAGCCATCGCCCCTCATCCTATTGCTACATGCCCTTGTAAACAGACCCTCCCTGGCTTTCTTGGAGGCCCCAATTTTCACCTTGCCTCATCAGCACAAAACAGAGAAAAGCTTGTTACACTCACTAGAGTTCCGTACTCAAAAACAGCCTTGCAAAGCACAACCTTCAGACATAAGCTAGAAGCATACACAGCCTTCCCCCATTGCTAACTCATGAGACATGATGAAACCAGGGCAATCTGCTACCCTTCCACCAGCTTTTGAGCAAAGTCCCACCAATAATTCTGTTCAGCTTGTAGTGCTCAGGCTGCCATCAACTCTAGTGAATGCACTTCTGAGCATGTACGATCACGAGAACAGAGGAGAAACATGGGCTCAGACCCAAAGGCTCAGCCACTCTCTGCAGTCAAGCGGCTGTTCAGGTAGGAGAGAAGGGTGGGGAATGGGAAAAGCACTTAGGAAGTTATCAGATATGTGGCATTCTTGTAGAACCTCTGCAGTAAGGGTTTAATGGGACTAGTGAAAGAAACCAGAGACAGTTCTGAAAAGGGGAATCTTTTAGCTCTGACAAGCACTTACCAATTAAGTAGATGCCAGAGCTGGGAAAATCACTCTGGCCTATTTGCTGTAACAAAGATGCCACCTGCAATCCAGAGGACAAAACACACTCCTAAGTGTAACACACTCCTCTTTGTCAGAAAAGGAAACCTAGTTAAGGAATAGTTTTGAGTTGCCTCCTGCCAGGCAGAGCCAGTGCTAAATTAATAGGGGTTTTTTAAAATAAAACTCCCAATTCATGAGCTGGGTGCTGTGCTACTAGACAAGGTGGTTTATAAAAAGCACATCTTGGGACAAAAGCAGCTGTGTGAAGAAAGCATTCACACTGTGCATCTACTGATTACATCACATCTCTGTTAAGTAACTGATTCACTGAAAATTTTAAATGAAACTTTTGTAATAGCTGGTCACCAAAAAAAGTAGGTAGAAAATCAGTGATCAAGATCAGAAAGTCTTATGTTCATCACTCAGGCACCAGTGCTCTTCATAAAAACAGTGTGTGGTGCTAAAGTAGTTCTGTTCTCAAAGCATTTCTCGTTGCTGCTCCTCCTGGTTGCTGTTGGTCTTACTGATACCACCTACTGCTCCCAGGCTGGCAGAAACAATCAATCTCTTCAGTCTGCTGACCAAAAAAAAAAGTCAATCCATGCCAGCGGACAAAGTAAGACATGTTATAGAGCAAAGGAGTCCACAGAAGAAACATGAACATTTGGTGCAAGAAGGGTAATTCAGACAGGTGAGAAAGTGTGCGTGTGATGAATGCAGAGGTATTTGTATTTAACTGGGGTCAACCCTCCACAGCTGCTTCACCTGCTTGAAAAAAAACACACAGAAGAGACAAATGAGTTGAAAGTTTTACAGGAATTAATGCAAAACTAAGGTGAGACATTTTTTTTCAGCTTCACTAACCATTCCAAAAGGAATTCACTGCCAGGAAGGTCAACTCACCATGTCTTCTGCTGGGTCAGTGAACACATAGCTCCAGCTTTGCTCCCTGCACACTGCAGGGAGGAATGGGAACAGGAAACCCAGGGAGGCTGCTCAAGGCTTGGCTGGACAAACACCATCCTTAGCTGGTTAGATGGGGATAATTCTAGAACATTCAGAGCTGGAAGAAGCCCCTAAGAAGCACTGAGTCCAACACCTTGCTTCAGGGAAAAGACTGGGACATCTTTTCAAAAACAGGCCAAAGAAATATTCTTATGTGAACGCATAACTAATCAGCATCTCAAATTCTGCCTACTTTTTATTTGATGGCAATACTATAAAATTTGCCTAGAGACTGATTTCTCATAAACACCAGGAGTCCTCCAGCTGAAAAACTGAAGGACATGAGGAGAAATGGCACTTAAAAGTCCTTTTTAGATCTCTTTTGTATAGTTCTGTAATGAGGATTTATCATGCCATTCTGAAAATGCACAAGTTCAAACGCCTCTACTTTACAGCTTGCTGAGATGCAATCATAAAGGACAGTTTGTGTTCATAAAAAGCACAGAGCACTCTTTTGTTGTATTTGTGAAACGAAAAAAAACAAACAAAAAAACCCAACAAACAAAACTTTCCAGCCAGCAAGAAAAAAAAAAGCAACAAACCTAAACAAAAAAAAAGCCCACAATCAAACAAATCAGCAGAGCACCAAATCTACCAACCAAATAATGCAATTCAAAATTATAGGATCAGATTTTTTTATGGGTCTTAGTGGTGTATATTCCTACATATTCGGCATTATTGTGAGTGACACTGCCTACTTACAAAAAGACAGACATTGAGGAGTGTTTCAGAGATTTTCTGTTCTTCCCACTCTGAAAGTAGCTGCACAAAATTCTGGCAAACAAACAACTATTTTGATTTTGCACCCAGTGGTAGAAAAAAAAATGTTCTTATAAATGTACAAAGATGAGTCTAGATAGCACCAAAACCAGTCCAGAAATTTATGAACTAGTGTTTACAGTTAGAAAACAACTAGATCTTTCCAATTTATGACTAATTTTTCTACTGCAGGGCAGTTAACAACAGAAATTTTACATTAGAAAATAACCCCTTACAAAATATTTATGCAAAACAAAAATCCAGAACCAGACAACAGATAAAGGCTTCCTGAAAATACAACAGCTATTTGTGCCATTAAGTCATTAAGCACAGCAGCATTCGATCTTGAAGGTATTTCAAATACTTTGTCAGGCAGTTTCCATTTAAGTCTCCAGTGACAGGACAGGTGGCCCTCTGCAGCCAAGTGGACACACCAAGGTGCTTGTGAAGCCAGAACACTGTCTCCTCTCACCACCTCCAGGGGTAGAGCTTTCATTCCTCTGGCCAAGGAATGGCCACACATCCTTTGTACTTGAGGTTTCCAGTCTGAAGTATCCAATATCCGTGTGCATCTCCAAGTCCAGTAACAACACCAAGATTTTGATCCTCCTGTCAACCCCAGTGATTCCCACAGAAGCTCTTGTTGTCATTAGGATCAGGCTCCTCCACTTAGGTAGTCTGCAAGGTCCACCTTCTACAAGTGCTTAGACACAAGATTAAAAACACCTGCTTCCAAAGGACAACCATCCTAATGGACATGGAAACTAAGTTCTACAGAGATAACCATCTGCCTTCTGTCGCCAATCCAATGGGATTTCAAATAATCTCAGTTTATGGGTATCCACGAGGGATGATAATCCCTGTGGTGTTTAGCATGTTCCAAATCCAGTCACTCCCACTGGCAAGAATAACATTTACTGTGATCATTTTGCTAGACTTTCTTAGATGGATCAGAAAGATTGAAACTCACTTCACTTGCTCTGGCCCTTCTACTATTAAATTCAATAAACAGAATAATTTCTCATGGAAAAACAGATGGCTCTGAGGTTGATACTGAAGGAGACTTTCCGCTCAAGTTGCTGCTCCTGATCCAGTCTGGACTGATCCAGTCTTTGTACCTTCTGTCACCAGCTCTGTATAACAAGTGGTGAGCTTGAGACCCATCACAGAGACAGATCCATCACAAAAGCTGCCAGCAGCAAAAGAGAACATTCTCTGTCCACCTCAGACAGCATCAAGCCCATAAGGACTGAAAGGGACAGAGAGGATGAGGCAGCACACAAGAACACAAAACGTGCATAGCCACTTTGCTTAATACATGGGTCAGAGGAGGTATTTTTCTCTGGAGCACTAATGCTGTGTACAGAAGTCCTCAAAGAAAAACATTCCTGCCTCACAAAGAGCACTTGTTCCACCTCAACGTCTAAGAAAATTCAATGCAGTTTGTACCACATCTTTTTCCCCAAATCATTTGGGCTCACCAAAGAACAAGGAACCTGTAAACAGCTGTCCCCAGGAGGTTGGAATGGTAAGGGCAAGTTGAAATAGACAGAATTACACTTTTTTTCCAAGCTGAGCCATTACTGTAAATATCATTTTGGAAGATAAAAGAGTAATAAATATTAATTACTCTTTCAGAAAATCCTCTCATAGCCTTTTGGCCAGCTAAAAAACACTTTTAGCTGCAAATCCTCAGAAGTGGTATGAGTAAGCTGTAAAGCGATCCAGGGATGGAATGTCATCTATTTTTCATACCCTTGCTGTCTGCCTTTAAAATCCACGCTAATCTAATCCGAAGATATTACAGAGAAGAACACCCATTAATGCACAGGGAGCCTCCCTTTCCCCAAAGTGGATTCATCTTTCTCTTTTGTGACAGAGAGACTGCAAAGCTCCTGGTGTCCCCCGCTGTGGGTGCGTGTTCTTCGGGCTTTTAACCATCTACATCCGTGAACTTTCTTTTCCCGTAATTCTGGACAAGACTGGAAGCTGTGATTTGAGAAGCCTGTCCCTTTTCCCAGCACTGGAAGTCATACAGCCCTTTCTGGCCAGCTTGAAACAAGGCTCTCTCCAGCTGATCCAGCCGAGCCACCAGCACTGACGTGTCCTCATTGTAGGCGTTCTGAGAGGAGTCCATGATGCGACGGAAGCGGCTAATGAATGTCTAAAGGAGATACACACAATTACTGACGGGTAACAGGCTTCTGCAGCTCAAACACTGGAGGCCTGAGCTTTCCAGACTGAAAAGCCAAAGCTGTAGGCTTGAATTCACATCTAGTCAAGGGTCTGCAAACAGTGCAGCACCAATTAATTGTGGATAGACAGACAAACCACTTCCTGCCTGAGCTGGGAGAGCGGGGGCCGGATTTGCTGGGCGGGAAGCAAGCACAGAATTAGATTTTGGCTGCTTCCTAATGACAGGCTTGAGCAGACCATAGAGGATAACACGATTACAATCTATTCCATCTCACTTCACAAGCACTCGTTGCTCTAAAGCGGTTGGAATGAATTTCATGCCACAGCAGCTTCTGCAGGACCATAACAAGATACAACTTGTGAGCAGCCTGGAAGCTAAGCCAAACCGCCGCTGCAGAACATTCACTGTGCTGGAAAAAACACTTAACTATTAAAAGAAGTGAAAAAAACCCCAAACCTATAACTAATAAATAATTATTATTTTTTTTTAAAGCTATGCAACAAGACATTTAAGGATTTTTATTCCCTCTTTATCTTTGCTTTTGGGAATAATAAAAATTAATTTTTAAAAAAATTATCAAAACTAATTGAAAACCATGCTTTGCCATTTCAGAATCATTAGAACTGTCATATTTTAGAGAATTCCTTATAGGATATTAGTAAATATTAGCCTTTTTTTTTGGCTTTGCCACCACATAGTTATACTTGACATTTATAGCTCCTGAATATTTGGGAGAGGTAGGTTTTTTTATTTGTTTTTAAATCAGCACATCTCCCCTGTTGTTTGCTTTTCATAAAGAGAAGGTGTACCTTGCATGCTTTGATTTTTCTGTCAACAACTAATGTGGGCTAATGTGGCTTTTTTCCTAAGATGTCCATTAGCAGAAAGAGAAAATGAAATTAAAGGTGTGGTCACCTCCTCAGTGCAGAAAGCAAGCTTTGAGTGGGTAACTCCAGGAAGACAGCAGTGCTTTAAAGCCTCTCTACAGCAGCCGTCAAGTAAAGAGCAGAGAAAGAAAAAAAGGGAAAAAAAAAATCCAGTAGCAGCAGACTACTTAAAGAGCTCAGCTGAAGACATCTCAGGGCTGTTAGTGGTTATCTTTAAAAGCTTATGGAGGACAGAAGTCCGGAAACTGGCAAAGATTGTATCTACCTTTTAAAAAAGAAAGGGGAGATGAGATGGAGAGAGGAAGGAAGAGCCAGGGAATTATAAATGCATCAGTATCAATTCCTGGAAACATACTGGAACAGATAAACTCTACACAAACTTCTGCAAGAAAATAGAGAGAAGGGCAGCAGCCAACATGGATTTGCCATGAAAAAACTTTGAGAGACCAGCCTAGTTTCTCAAGTTGGCTAGAGGCCAGGCCCTGCAAAGGGGTGGAAAAAAGGGAGGTATTTTGTCACGGGGCACTCTTGCAAGACTGAGCTAAACTGCTCATAGGTGGTCAGCAAAGACAATTTACCCATAGGTCCTGTCAGGAAGGAATAATATACTGAGGGGAGTTCAATGGAGGTCCAATTGGAAGCGAGTACTACTTGATATATTAATAAGGTTATTAAAGGAACAGAAGTTATGCTTATTAAATTAGCAAACACAATGCCGGACAAAGAGGAGGGATGACTGCAAGTATGTTGGGGAGCAGAAGCTGGACACCTCCTTACTATGAGAGTGGTGGAAGTTGGCCTGGGTTGCCCAGAGGTGGTCGCTGCCCCATCCCTGGCACCCTGGGCTGCACCCCCAGCAGTGTGGGGATCTGAGCAACCTGCTCTAGTTGCAGATCTCCCGGCTCTCTGCAGAGGGGCTGGACTCGATGACCTTGAAAGGTCCTTCCAACTCAAACCAATCTATTATTCCATTATTCTAAGTCTTAATTCATGATTGTGACAAACTAGAAAGATGGTGTGAAAGAAAACAATAGGATGTCATTCAGCTGTGACTAATGTCAGGTTTTACATTAAGGCAGAAACAGGAACTGTACAAACATGGGAAGAGGAACAACCATCTGCATACGCGGCCTGTACCATCTTACCACAGACTGCAAACCACACAATAATGTCACTGTCATGGAATGTAAGATCCTACCACCATAAGCAAAGAGCATTGTGGCCTACAAAATTCAGTAAGTATTCTTTTTATTTTTGTCAGTGCAAGCCTTGAGCAGGAGGCTGTACGCTGTTGAGGGCACTGCACGTCGCAGTGGATGCAGAACAACTGGAAAGATAATCAGCAGTGAACAGCAAGGACAAACAGAGGTTAGAAAGCATGACCCACAAAGAGGAACCAAATGAACTGGGACTGCTGAAGGAAGGAAGAAAATAATCTGTCCTGAGCCTATACTTTTTTTATGAGACAAACAGAACAGAGCTTGTGTTGCTGCAAAGGAGCTTTAGCTTATACATCAGGATAAGATTCTGATGGTGGAGCACTGAAACAGACAGCCCAGACTACTGTGAAGTCTCACCATTACAGACCTTTAAAAACAGTGCAGAAAAGTAGAAATCATTAATAGAGTGTGAATTAATTCTGCCTTGCAGCACGGTCATAATTAAACAATCTTACATGTCCTCTAGTCCTGTTTTACAAAATTTTAAGAATCACTATATTTTCAGTAGAGAAACTCCAAGCTAGTGGTGCTCCCACCACTAGTCTGTGCAGCTGCTAACAGGGTCAACCTACAGCTTGATCCAGAAATCCATATTAAATCCCAAAGTCATGTGGATTAAATCAGGGTGTTTTTCCCCGAAGACAGCTGAGCAGCCGGAAAAAAAAGAAAGACGGAGAAATATGCACTCAAATTTCAAGACTTAGTTCAAATACTTGCCTGCAGAATAGTCTGAGCTATCTCAAGATTCTCTGGATTGTCAAAATTCAGGAGCTGGGAACCAAACCCATAGTAGTACGGCCCCATTTTGTGCAGATCAACCACATTGGCATCAGCGCTGAACACTGTCCTCCAAGCTTCCTTGTAAATCTTTGGCAGGTCCACAGAGATGATTCTTCTTTTGCTGTCATGTAGACCTTTAGCAAGCCACAGAGGTATTTCCAGCTTTGCCCCCTACATGAATGAGAAAACAAAAGTTGGCCTTGCCATGCAAACACATGTAAAGCAGTCCCAAGGACAGGGAGCTGTACTAATGATGAATCAGTGTTATAAAAAAATAAGTTTGGTTTTCAGAAGTCTACTGTAATATAAACGCACTTCAGAGGCATTAGCTATTACTGGAAGAAAGTGGATATTTTTTATTTACGATGATGTATAAACTAATAGTTGACAGGTGATTCAACACCAGAAGAATAAAACCACGTACAACACATGTAAAACCAACTTTTCTTGAAGTGGCTAGAATCACAGGCTGCCTTGCAGCAATCCCAAACAGAGAGAAGCAGGTCGACGGACCTAGGACGCGCGGGCAGAGCCTTGCGGCTGCCGCGGCCACCACAGCCGCCTCCGCGACAGATGAGGGCCGAGGCAGGGCCTACAGCTTCCAGCACCGCCCGCGCAACGCCCGCCCACGCCCACCCCGCCGGCCCCGCGGGGACTGTCGGGAGCTGTAGTTCTTCCCGTCCATCCGCCCTCTACCTCCGGGATGGAGTCGCCGGCGCCAGCCCCTTGGCCCAGCGCGAAGGCCAGGCGCGGCAGCGCGCTCTCGGCGCGGCCCGGCAGCTTCTCCTGCGACATCAGGATGTCGTCCAGCGACAGAAAGTTCTCCTCCAGGCCCAGCCCGGGGCCCACAGGAAAATACGCCTCGGCCATGATCCCGCGAGCGGAGAACTGCGCCCCGGGGCTCCCGCGCAGCCAAGCAAGTCCCTCCCACCGCTGCGCATGCGCCTCGGCACTGCCCGCTCCTGCAGTCCCGCCAGGCGCCCGGCAGTGGGGCCTTTGCTACCGCTGCGCACGCTGAGGGGCGGGTATGCTGGCTCTGAGGCCGGGCGGCCCCGGGGCTTGGTGGGCGAGCTCTAGAGCCAAGCGGAGGCCAGTCAGTTGGCAGCGAGCTGCCCAGACCCAGATCTGTCGCGGCCCCGTCGTAGAGTCATAGAACCGTAGACTGGCTTGGGTTGGAAGGGACCTTAAAGATCATCTATTCCAACCCCCCTGCCATGGGCAGGGATACCTCCCACTAGACCAGGTTGCTCAACTCCACGTCCAAGTGTCCAGCCTGTCCTTATAGTGATGGAGCACCCACAGCTTCCACGGGCCACCTCTGCCAGTGTCTCACAACTCTCACAGTGAAAAACTTCTTCCTAATTTCTAATCTGAATTTCCCCTCTTCCAGTTTGAAGCCATTACCCCTCATCCTGTCACTACAAACCCTTGTAAAAAGACTGTCCTCAGCTTTCTTGCAGGCTCCCTTTAGATACTGAAAGGATGCAACAAGGTCTCCCTGGGCGCCTTCTCTTCCACAGGCTGAACAACCCCAAGTCACTCAGCCTGTCCTCACAGCAGAGGTGTTCCAGACCTCTGATAATCTTCATGGCCTCCTCAGGCCCTTCTCCAACAGGCCCATGTCCCTCTTGTGTTAGGGCTCCAGAGCTGGACTCAGTGCTCCAGGTGGGGCCTCCCAAGAGTAGAGTACTTGGGCAGAATCCCCTCCCTCAACTTGCTGTCCACAGCAGGCATGCTGCCTTGCCCATGCTGGTGGTGCCTCTGTGCAGCACACCAGCAGTTGTCCACGACCACCAGTTCCTATAGTAAGAGGCAGCTGTGGCAACAGCCTCACCTTGATTTTGGACCAGGCCTTGCACAGTTCCTTGCCACCATCGTGTTCCTAGCATGGCAGTGGCCACCACTCTGTGAAGGATATGCATTTCCAAGGCATATCTTGTCTCACTGCACACAGCAGGCAGAAGTCGCAGCAGTGCTCCCTGACAGCACCATGCTCAGGCCATGGCCAATGCTTCTAATAAAGGCAGGACCTCCAGGCAGAACAGCAAGAACAACTCACTAGCCCACTGCAATCTCTGGCCCCTCAGAACTGCTGTTCCAGTAGGTGGAGGGATTGTCTTTCAGCTTAAATACATCCCCTGAACCTACCAATTTGCCTTATGAAAAGCCAAAGTAATGCTGCTTTTGTTGTTTGTTATCCTTGTGTTTCTTTTCTGCAATTAAGGACTTGGGTTGTCTTGCAGAGTAGAAAATCAGACTGATGGATGTGGCTGTGCAGAGTAGGCAGAAATGTATATTAATGAGCTGTATATACCATGGATTTCAGAGTGAGGCTACTTCCCAAAGTAATTTTAGTGCTGTAAAATAAGTGATGAAGTAATATTTTGATGGCAGAATCAAATACGCTGTGATAAATTTTGAGTTTGATTGTATAAGCATAAGAACGGTGGTTACCCACATTTCATCTGATTTTTATTTTGTGCTACCTGACATTGTGCTTTTTTCCTCACTGTTTTGTTGTTTCAAAATGAATTAATCTTTCATCACATTAAAGTTTTCTTGCTATACCCTAAGTTTTATATGCTGAAAACTTTACTCTTTATATACAGAGGTGTATAAAATAACATGTAAATAATCTACTAAATATTTCAGTCTTTATTCTGCTAAGGAAGAAAACGAAACAACTGAGCAGGGTTGAAACTCAGAGACCTGATAATGTCCCTGAAAATTAATGACATTTATAGGGGTTTGTTGATTTGTTTAATGACATTTTCAGTCCATGACTAAGGCCTAAGCCAGAGCCTCTTCACTTATCTTTTAATTCATATGACTTCAGCATTCTTCATGCTGCTGTTTGCTCAAGCTGGTTCCATTGTGATTTGATATTGTATTGCCATCATTAATTAGCAGTCTGGTACTTTAATCTCTTGATCAAAGTCTAACTCATGCAAAAATAATCATATTTGCACCAGTTTATTAAATCCCGTGCTATTTTATTTCGTACTAAGAAAAATAAAGCACAGGCAGTGAAGACTGAGCCCTTAGGGTGAAGTGCTTCCGTCATTTACACGTGCCTCAGGTACTGGAGCAGACTGTGCTCTAAAAATCCAGCCAACAAAGAAATGGCAAGTTGGTTGTGACCTCTGAAATGCTGCATCTGTTAACATCTAGAAGCTGTTGTTAGACAGGGATTGGGAGCAGAAGAAACGTTCCTGTGTCTGTTTGCCAATGTGACGCGCCATGTGTGGCTGATTTTAGAATGTCCCCTTTTCCCATTAGTCAGGTACTAAATCCTGACAGCAGCTGTAGGGGAAATGCATGAAAAGAGATTGAATGTAAAAGGTCGTTTCTTGTAAGATGCTGAACTTTTATCTAGGGTACAGAAAACAGATATTATATTTGAATTAGCAACATTAACTATTGTCCTGTGTTGTGTTCGTGGTTGTTTTTAATGAGATATTAAGTCTTTCCCTTTGGAAAAGAAATCTTTCTGTCCATAACATAATTTCCAAATGAGACACAGAGCTATTTGCAAAGGACATTTCTGATAAAATTATTATTTGCTGATTTGGATTAGTAAAAATATTCCCTGCCTAAGCAGGTTTAGGAAACAAATCTCTATGCAAAATATGAAAGCTTGCACTGTGAGTGAGAAGAGAGAACTATGCAAATGGAATATGTTTTTTTTCTAGGGTGCAGAAGATATCTGGAAAAAGAACAAAAGCACTGTTTCCCTGTAGCCCATGGTGCCTCAGCCTGTAGCACGCAATACTGAGATAAGGAATAGAGGTGCAGAAAGGCCGAGGTGCTGGGCAAAGCCTAAGGAACACAAAAGGAAAGATGTTTGCACTCACTGTAAAATCAATTGAAGAATTGTTCTTTTGTGGGATTTTTAAAGAATGATGGGTTCAGCAGCCAACATAACATCCCCCTGTTTTTTGTAGTATGTTTGCATTGTCATCCTGAAAAAAATTCTCAACAGGTTCTTATTCTTGAACACTTGTGTGTGAATCTTTGTATAAAAATATGCATAATAAGCCCAGCATCCAAAAATATATTTTCATAATTATGATTTCAAGACCTTACTGAAAAAAAAAAGGAATGTCCCATGTTAAATCTGAGCCTGTTTGTACTTGAAGATTTTGTGACTTTTGAGAATTCCTTCTCCTCCTGTCTTTGTGCCAAATCAAAAGCATTTATGTCACATGGAGCTACACTAGCAGAAGTAGTCTGAGAGAAGAATCAGACCTGTTGCTTTACAAAGAATAATAGAATCACTGAATAACCAGTGTAAAGAAAAGATCAAAAGTGTTTAAGAGGAAAAAGGGAGATGTTGAGAGAAGGCAGTGGTGGAGCAAAAGAGGCAGGAGGTGAAGGCATGTGCCAAAAACTAAGTAATGATAGAGCAAGATATTACAGAAGTACATTTGAGCTGTTATGTTTAAAACCCAAACTACTTCTAGGTGTGGTAGATAAATTAAAAGTATGGGAAAGAATTGAAACTTGGAAATTAGAGGATATCCCATCTATGTACTTTAAACATCTTGAATACCACAAAATTCAGCCAATTTAATACCTCAGATAAATTCAGGGAAGTAAAATTATGTTACCTGCTTTTTCTAGTGACTTTTACTTGATCAGAGCAGGCTGATATCTGTGTATTGCACTGTTGCTGAAATGCGTTGTGCAGCTTGTGTGTGTGATGTGATAACAGCTGATACTGCTGTTGTCAGTATTTAAATAACATCAAATATATGAAGCAAGACAACTGAAAAAGCTGCAGGTTGTTGATGGAAGCACACCCTGTCACCTCACCTTACCTTACTCTTTAAGGTTGAAGTGAGAGAGGAATCATCAGTCTCCAATACAGCTTAGTATTGGACTCAGCTGGTGAAGGGTGTAGAGCACGAATCATGTGAGGAGTGGCTGGGATTGTTCAGCCTGAAGAAAAGGAGTCTCAGAGGAGACCTTCTTGATCTTGATAACTCCCTGACAGGAGGTTGGAGCCAGGTGGGGTCAGGCTCTTCTTCTAAGAAAAAAGCACCAGGACAAGAGGAAACATCCTGAAGTTACACTGGGGAGGTTCAGGTTGGACGTGAGGAATTTCTTCCCTGCAGGGGTTGTCAGGGGCTGGCCCAGGATGGCCAGGGCAGTGGTGGAACCCCCATGATTCCTGGAGGGGTTTCAAAGCTGTGGAGATGTGGTGCTGAGGGACATGGTTTAGCAGTGAACTGGCAGTGCTGGGTTAATGGTTGGACTCAATTAATTTAAAGGTCTCTTCCAACAAAAACAATTCTATGATTCTAAGGTTGATGTTGAACCTTTGTCCCTTATCACATAGAATATCACTTAACATTTAGGATTATAGGATGACTTGCTTTTCCTACTTGTATTTGTTTTCAGTAATCAGAAATGCTGTCAGGGCTTTTGTCTCTCTCGAGATCCTTAGATGAGACAACTGACTTCAGTGGAGCAAGAATCTCACTGTCTAATTCTTGCCAAAGGATCCTGAGCACACAAGTGAAACTCAGGCATCTGGTGTGCACAATTCTGGGAGCAGAGCTTTCTGTTTCATGGTGTCCAGTTGCTAGAAGCTAACACATTGTAACAGATGTCCTTTGCTCATGTCCCCCGGCTTTCCAATGCTACTTGGATCATTCCTTTTCCTCCTGGAACTTTCACTCAATTTGCATTTCCTAATCAGTTAACTTGCCTGCAGCAGTGGGAGTTCTTATTTGTAAATCATGCCATACTGCATCTTTGATACAAGCTTTTGCAACCCCTTTGTTGTGCAAATACAGGCATATAATTCAAGTAAACCAATTGGCTTCAGTCAGATTATCTGAGAGTTAAGTGCTACATCATCTGAATAAACACTGCTCTCCAAGAGCAAGATTTCCCATCCAGTACATCTCTATTTTTTGAAGGAAAAGAGGTAGCAGCACAAGCCAGAAGTTAAACCAAGGAGGGAGTCACTTTCCTGTTGTTTATCTGCAAATGTGATTCAGCAATTGTATTAATGATAACCCACATTCATATTTATATCTCAAAGTATCATTCCTTTCCATGTGGGAGGAAAGGAGGAAGGTTGTGTCCCATTTTGCAGATAGAACAGCCACAGAAGAAGTCAAGAGTAACCAAGCAGCCTATGGGAATGGTCTTCTGGCTTCCAGATTCTAGGCAAGGGTCTCTTTGCAAGAAAGCAGCAAGGTCAGTTTATGCTCTCTGAACCAGGTGTCAGTATTACCCACGTTTCTCCAGCCCGTCATCTGGCAGCATTCGAATCTCTCTTTGCTTGTCACAGTGTGAATGCTCCTTTTAGCACATGGCTTGCTGTCCTGGGTCAGGAGAACCTCTGCATACCTTAAATCTGATTGTGTCTTGGCTGCACCTTTTCATTTCTGGACATCTGGTCTGGCTGTCCCACATTTTTGAGGCATGCTAGAATAGGAAAAGATACAAATTGTTTCATCTTTGCTCACATGCAGTAAGTGCATTTTAACAGCAACTTGCTGAAGCACACTGCATCATATTCAAAAGCAGAGAATCTTATTTATAACTTATGAAAAAGTTATTTTTCCTTCAATGTCAAGAAAATCCAGGAGAGATGTCAGATTACACTGAATACCTACCAAGAAATTGTCTAATATAATGTGAATCATAGAATTATAGAATACCAAGTTGGAAGGGACATCAAGGATCATCTAGTACAACTTTTTAATGATTATATATATATCTCTGCTAACACAGGAACATTGTTCCTATTGTAAAATCACAGCTTGACAGAGGAAAGTGGGGTCACTGTGCTTAAC
>JANHGL010002467.1:8332-19839 GCA_024611195.1 Ceyx melanurus | reverse complement strand
GTGGAGTCCCCATCCCTGGAGGTGTTTAAGAACCGTGTGGATGTGGTGCTGGGGGACATGGTTTAGGGACCCTGGCAATGTAGGGTTAATGGCTGGGCTTGATGATCTTGAAGGTCTCTTCCAGCCAAATCATTCTGTGATTCTTCATAAGTTACCAGTAATGTCTGCTTAGCTCGTTGTGGAGATTAGAGGAGGAGGTGAATATTCCATCCAGTTCCAAATACAGTATAGATATTTCCTTTCTTCTGAATAAAAGAGAATGAAAGAATAGTAGTGACATAGATTAATAAATTCTCACTAATCACTTTTAGGATAGTATAGATAATACACTTTATTCCATAAGCAAATATCATATTAATAATTAATTTTTGTGTCTCACTTTCTGTTTTACCCCAGTTGTATATAATTCATCTTTGGTCACTGTAGGTGCATCTAATGTAACTGAATCATGAGCATATAATTTGCATCGAGATCAGATTCATTGACATTATGTTTTGGTTTATATTTTATAAATGTCTTTTTTTCTTCATTTCTCTGCCAATTTCTGCTTACAGGTTTTGACTTAGTCAAGTGTGAAGATCCTGGCATACCAAATTATGGCTACAAGATCCGGGATGAAGGCCATTTCATAGACACTGTCATCTTGTACAGTTGTAATCCTGGCTATACAATGCATGGTAGCAGCATTATGGCCTGCTTAAGTGGAGATCGAAGGGTTTGGGACAAACCTTTGCCTACCTGCATAGGTAATATTGATTGTGACAATGAAATAGTTCCGACTGTTTTTTCTAGAAAAATCCCAAATATTCTGTCTTCCTATACTTTATGATATTATAATGATGCAAGCATACTGTAAATTTCAAGTAAATATTGTCCTGGTTTAATGTGAACATCAGAGTCTAAGCTCTGAAAGACATCACCTGCTATTAATGGCTACAGAAACTGCTGGGAAATATTTCTTTCTATAGGACAGCATTTGAAGAAAGGCTGCTGCTTTTGTTCTGGGTTATTCAGTCTGCTAGGCTATTACAGGTAGTGATATTAGCTAAACACTTCAAAAGCTAAGCAAGCCCTGCCATAAAACAAACAAACTTATTCTTACTTTATCTGTTTTCATCATAAATTATTTCAACATCTAATTTCCATGAAGCTAATGTCTGATTTTCATCCTCTATTGGTGGGTTGTTTTATCTGTATGCTCTTGAGTCACTGTTACCATGTCAGGATATCCCACCTTTCATTGCATTGAGGTAGACCTCTTCAGGGTTGGTTTCAATCCACTTATCACTCAGCCTCTATCTGTGCTTGGCATTACCCCAGTCCATTATTATTTTTTTTTTAATGGGGGCTAAGTTTCCCCTTTTCCAGTCAGTGGGAGCTTCACCAGACTGCCATGACTTTTCATATATGATCAAAGTGGCTTAGCAGTAAACACAACTTATGCTGTCTTAGTAGAGGTGTTATTTTTCCCACTTGATTCTAGAATTATAACTGTAAGTGTTCTCTTACATATACATATATATATATACATATATATATATATACACATACATATATATATATATATGTCAGGTCAAAACTGTTGTTTCCAGTTTTGATTTAAAGACTTTTCCAGACTGTTTATACATTCAAGTCCTCAAGCTCTTCAGTTTAATTGGCTAGCTTCCTTTTCTTTTAAGTTTGCCCTTTTGAAGAGGAGAGCCATAATTAGTCTTTTGCCCGTCTTCCCATTTAATTTAAATTAAGTCATTACTTTAAGGTAATTTTCTCTAATATTTTCTTGTGCCTGTGTGCACAAGTACTATTTGAATTGATTCTAAAATACTTGTTGGTTTCAAGCCATTTGAGAAATCCACCTATCTACTTATTTCCTTCTCTTAGTATGCTGATTTGTCTTCTAATCTATATGTGGGATGTTATAATCTCAAATATATAGTATTAAAAAAAAATTAAATATGTATATTCCAGTCTGTTCTGGAGGAAAACAGGAAACCCAGGATGAAGTGAAGCTGCAGAAAATTCCCTGTAGCTCCTGTAGAAATCTTTCATAACACTTCTTCAAAATATTTTTGACTGATATGTATATTTTTCATCCTGACTTTATGTAGTTTACTGCATCACTACCAGGTAAAGCTCCCTTCACTCCAGTATCTCCACCTGCATTTCCACTTTTCTTAATTATAATATATTTTTAAGATTCTATATTCCACTTATAATTGTTGCTTTATCTTTTCATTACAGTTTTATTTTTTTTTACCGTTTATTACTATGTGTAATTTCAGTAATTTGTTGCTAAGCTTTTGTACCAAAAATCTATTATTTCTTGAGGATGTCACAGAATCTCTAAGTGGAATTATGTCCTGATATAAATAGAATAGTCAATTTTCTTTTAGTATTCTGAGACAGATTTTATTCTTGCTTTCTATCTGTTCAACTACAAAGCTATCTTTCTATGCACCTTTATCTCTTTACATGTCTTTTTCTTTGCTATCCTTGTTGCTATCTTTAAAATAAATTTGAGGATTACATTAGTTTTTGTTTCTTTCCTGTTTCTCAATTTTAAACTCTTTCAGAACATTAATTAGTACCTAAAAAGTCAAGTGTTCACCATTCTGAAAATCTTCTGAAGGTGAATCTTTCTAAACAGTCTTTCAGAAACAGACTGTTTCATTAAATTGTTGGGTTTTTCTATTGTTTTATGCACAGTAAAATTTATCTTTTTTTTTTTCCCTCCCTCTAGTGTTATTTATATAAACTTTTTTTTTAATTCAGTTTTGTCACAATGGTTACATTTGCAGAATTTATGTACTAAAGCAGTTTCCTGCTTTGGTTCTATTAATAATATGTAGTTTTTTGAGTAACCAAACCAGCAGGATAGGTAAGTAAATTTCATTCAGTCACTATTTTTCCTCTACTATTATTTTCCTTCCTGGTAACAACTTGTCTGTCAGCAGTGACTTGGAGGCATGTATAAGACATTATTTTTTAACAGTGTTGCTAGTAGATTATTTGGTGTTACTGCCATGGTTCTTTCATCATCTCTGTCTTACCTTGTGCTTGCTTTACAGCTGTGCTTGAAGAGTTCACCATGGTAGTGTTTTTTTTAATACTATTACTTGTAAGACAACAACTGTAAATGAAGTTGGAGCTCAGGTACATTGCTTAACTCAAGAATTACAGATTCTTTTTGGTTCACTGTCACCTGACTGTTACACAGTTCCAGTTCCATCAGGATGTGTCTTTATACTGGCCAAACATGTCACTCTAAAAGAGGCAACATAAGAGTCACTTGTTTCTGGATGCTTAGCACTACAATTGTTCTCTCCAGAAAGTTAAGACAGAATTGATAAAAAAAAAAATATGTTTTAAACCAGACATTACATAATTTGCATTCATAGCTTTCTGATTCACTCTTAAGTTGTGGGAATATGCCTTTTTTATTTTTATTTTTAAAATACTAAAGGAAATTACCAGGCAAACCTGACTGGTATAATTAAACTTGAGGTTATATAGAAGCAACTTGAAAACATTAGGCTAAAGGTACTTTGGCATTAGAACAACAGAGACTGCATTACTTAGAGAAGATGGATATGCTAAATGGAATATTTCTGAAGCATTTTTCCTCCCCTGCTGGTGCCAAAATTGTGCTGTAGTAGTCTCAGTTCATATTGAACTATTCAGTAAAAAACCATAATCACAGAAGCATGGTTTATTGCTTTATAACAAGGTAGGAATTAGGTCGTTATATGCACATTTTAAACGTGTACATGTCCTTGTTTGTATGTATGTGTACTACTCATAGCATTGGGTCTTTCTGTTAGCTTCTTACAAGACAGAGTCATGGAATGGACAGAAAAAAATGGAAGGACAAAATATTATGCTATTGTTAAAAAGAAATGCAATTCATATTTTGTAGCTGAGTGTGGTGGTCGAATTCATGCTGCTACATCAGGGCGCATTTTGTCCCCTGCTTACCCAGCACCATATGACAACAACCTTCACTGCACGTGGATTATAGAAGCAGATCCAGGAAAGACAATAAGGTACATGCCTAATTTCAGTATTTATTGTTAACTTCAGTATTTTATAAGTTATAATCTATATAATATATTCTAACACACTATTTTTTTTATTGCATTAATAAAATTGATACTCGTGATGCTGGCTTTTATAAGTGCTATTCCTCTAGGGAATCCTGTTGAACTACATTGTATACCAATGGCATCTAGTACAGAACTGGGAATTCCATGAGAGAATATGGCCTATAAATCAGTCTGGTAACATGGTGCACTTCTGACTTTTTTATGTGTAAACAAGCTGAAGTGCCAAGCTGTTGGTTTGGTTTGACCTTGGTTGGGTGCCAGCTGCCACTGGAGATGCCTGATCACTTCCCTTCTCAGCAAGAGGAGAAAACAGGATGGAAAAAAACCCCTCATGGGTCAAAATAAAGGCAGTTTAATAAAGCAAAAGTAAAGGCTGTACAGAGCAGCAAAGGAAATAAAATATTTATTCTCTGCTTCCCATGAGCAGGTGATGTTGAGCCACTTAGCAGGATGTAGGGCTTCCAGTTGTCCCAGAAGACAGATGATAGCAAAGACCTGCCCTTTCTCCTCCTTACAGTGGTTTTACTTTTTCTTTGCAGTCTGCATTTTATTGTTTTTGACACGGAGGTTGCTCATGACATCTTGAAAGTGTGGGATGGGCCTATTGAAAGCAGCATACTTCTGAAAGAATGGAGTGGCTCAGCCCTTCCAGAGGATATTCACAGCACTTTCAACTCATTAACATTACAATTTGATAGTGATTTCTTCATCAGCAAATCGGGCTTCTCCATTCAGTTTTCAAGTATGTAAATATATTTTCATCTCAAATACAATAATTATATACAGTGATTATATACATTATTTTTATATACTGTTTCTCTTAACTTCCTCAGTATTAAGAAAAAAGATACTGTAATTATTTTATGTATTTATATAAGTAGCTGTGACTGAAAATATTTTCTTAATTTGTTTTGAATGTTTATCTTCTTATTTTTGTTTTGTAAAGCAACTGCATGCTTAGCATTATCTAATTAGTATTATTTAACAAGTCAAAATGGGTTTGTACATACATAAATTTTCTTCTGCACTGATAGTTTTAAATAGCTCATCAGCCCTAATATACTTTGTTAGAAGTATGCAGAATCAATTAAAGACAAAGATCAGAATAAATGTTTCTAAAATTTTTGAGCAAGATGATATATATATTGTGCTGCTTTTAATGTTAGAGTTAAATTTTACTTTTTTTTTTATTAAGGGGGTTTTCCTTTGATGAGGTTTGCAAACACATTTTATATTGTGTTATCATAAAATATGTATGAGTTTATGCAGAAATTTTGAAAGAAATAAAATATTTTAGAAGTTAGTTTTGTCAAGACATTCTTATATCTGCAGTAATACTTAAATGATTTAAGGGTGAAGAACTGATTTTGTCATCTAGTAGAATATCTGATGAATGCATTCAGTCATCATGCTGACAATTGCAGCCTATGTCTTACTGGAATTAACTGGAATTACTGGTGAAGGATGGAATGCCTTAGCTCAAGTAAAGGGAAAGTGATATTAAAGTTTCATTCACCCTCCTTGAGAAATTGAATGTTTTAATATTTTTTTAATTGTATGGAGTAAAAAGCGTGATTTAAGGAATATTTTTAAGTAAATCTTAAAGTACTTAATGAAAAAAACCCAGACCTTAGTTTATTTAGTCTCCTTGAGGCAATGGGCAGACCATTGTGGCCTTGATCTGTAAATGATTTAAACTAACTCATCTATGGTTAAATGAGGATCTTTTAATTATTTAGTATTTATCACATTTTCAAACTGTAGGCTATTTTATACCAGAGATGCGCGTAATATTGAAATTTCACTACTTTAGGAGTTTGTAACTCAATGAATAAAAGACTGAAGTTGCTTCAACATTTTTCTGGTGACTTCAGAAAATGTAGATATTTTATTAGAAGTTCTGTGAAGGTGAATGCTCAAATTTTGTGTCTGTGCCACTTGCAGGATTTTCAAGCATTGAATTTATTAATGGGAATATTTTATTATACAATTAATTACAATCCAAGAATTAAACTTCAAATGCAGAATTGCATGGGATTGGAAAACCTTCAATAATCTGCATCTTTTCCATATACCCTTTCTGTATTGGATTATGCAATTGGAATGAGTGTCTACATCAATTAATATCTACTAGATCATACAAAGGATAAGCATCTGAGAGAATTGTGTGACAAAGCATTCAAGTGCTAACATTCAGCTGAAGAATTAGTTTCACTTTGCTGTGAATGTGCTGATTACTTTCTGTATTTTGAACTTTAAAATGTCCTTAGTGCACTTGCCTCAAAAACAGTAGCTATAAAAGGATAGCATAAGGTAGATCAGAAAATATCCACTCTAAATTACTTACTGTTGATTATAAATGTAATTAGCGATATTTTCTAATGGAAAAAAAAGAAGTGGCTCAAGCTTACAAAATGTTTGAACACTATTAAAAATGCCTTGTCTTGCCCACTCAGCTCAGCATGTAGAGCATGAGGACAAGAGCTGACAAGAGTGATTATGGTAATTGTAATCAGTCTAATGTTTTTCATTAACACTTAATTACCATTTAATCATGTGTAAAAGGGAAAAAAAAATGGAGTTCGCTGTACAAAACTGACCTTTCCTCTGGGTGTTAAATACATTTAAACTAGGTGTTACAAGGCAAGGATTTCAACCAACACATTCTGGTCACAATGGGAAAAATGAATACAAGAAAAGTACAGAAAATTTGTTATTTGGCTTCTTTATTCGAATTTGACTTGAGGTAGCATCCTTTAGTCTAAAATGTAGTTACTGCTTTCCCAGATTTATGGCATATATATTTTGTGTACACCTTCAAGTTTCTGAATTCATAATTTATTTTTTTTAATTGCATATAGCAATGTTATATCACAGCATGAACATGGCATTTCTGTTAAGTATGTAAGCAATATGCATGGTTATATATTAGTGTAGGGGCTGAGAAGAAAAGACATTATAAAAGAAGTGTGATGACAGAAGAACTGGTGATTTTTAATATATGGATTACTCTTCCATGCATATAACCCCTTTAGATATTGCAGAATACCAAAGGAAGAAATGGAAGACTGGTAATTTTCATGCAGTTATAGAACTCTTGGGAATCTTGTGAAGTAAAACAGTCTGGAAAGGACAGAAGTTGAAAAGTTGACAGTCTGTGTAAATGTTCACTTTACTAGATGAGACATCAGTGCTTAAATGTCTGGTGTTTTGTTTAATTAGGATCAAGTGTATTTTACATGATATAAACATTGCTCTAATACATAAATTCTGCATGATCAAAAGTGTAAAGATAATTTTGGTGCTTATTAAACATCTGGAATTGTTTTTAAAATTCAGAACGTTGGATGTGAGAAGAGGAGATTAACAGTGAACTTAATATTTAAAGGGATCAGTCTTTTGTAATTGTTGCATATGTGTTATGGCCCAGACTGAACAGTCCAGTCAATTGTAGAGGTTTCAAAATCCCTTCAGGCTAAATTAAGGTGAAATGACACAGACCAATAGTTTTAAATGTTTTATTTTTGGTAGAAGCGAACCGAACTTGGAAGGTGTAAAAGGGGGTGGCTTGGGTTCTATTGATAAATTTGTAATAAGACAAGGAAAGATCAGAAAGAAAAGAAAGAGGGGGGGAGGGGGAGAAATATCACCACCCTTGGATCCCATGTTGGCAATGACAGATGGAGCAATCCTCAGGTGATGGGCACACACACGACACCTCAGGTTGAAACCTTTTATAGTCTAGTCCCTGATATTTGTTCACACCAGTCACACAGTGCTTGATCTTCTGTGCAAGCAAAGGTGCAGAGGTGGTCAGGAAGGGTCTTGCAGGTGGTTGGGAGCCCCTTATTCAAATAAACTCTACATGCCCCTTGCTGGATTGACATGTCTAAGCACAGAACTACACCCCCCCTGGCACAGCCCTGTGTCCTGTTCCTGTCACTGCTTCTGCTTCTTCATCCTGTGGGACTAGCCCAGTGCTAACCTCAGTTCACTGATGCTGTGTAGAACTTGCCCTAACACAGTGTCTGAGACATTAAATTTCAGTCTGTCATAAATGGGGGGGGGAAAAAGTTGTTTGCTGAGATATCACATAACCTCTTAAGGAGAAACTGAAGTTATTCAGAGATTTGTTGAAAAAAAGATACTAATTAATGACAGGCTTATGTTCACATACTTGAAATAATTACAGTTCTTTAACAGATATACACTACAGTGTATTTTTTTATAGCAGCTATTGTCTGTCAAATAAGAAATAAGTTCTCTGAGGTCATGACCATGCTTTTCTTCCCCTGTGGCCGAGCGTGCATTTAGTAAACTGCACTAATATGGGATGTCAGGTAAATTGTCAGAGTGGTGCCTGGGGAGTGCTTACACACCACTCATTAGTAGTGACAGCCATTGCTTTAACTCTCAGATTGATGCTTATTAATTCTGGTGGAAATAAGTCCACCACTGTTAAAAACCATGCCATGTATTTTACTGCATTTAGATATAAGAACCATCCCAAGGTATGAAATGTACTGTTTTTCAATGGAAACAAGGTCTAAACATTATGAATAATGAATTTTTAAATAATGTTTGTATTGCACTAATTGTCATAACTCATGAATTCTTACATAGATGTTTTACAGTTTCTATGGTTTGTCTAAGTGATCATCTATGTGGCAGAACATGCATAAAAACATTTTACCAATCTAAAGTGTTCTGTTCTCATTTTGCTCATCCTTTTTTTCAACCTCCCTGTCTCCTGAAAGTTTCCAAAAAAAAAAAAAAAGAGCTTTTGAATTATACAACTTGGTAACTTTCAATTTTGAGAATGTTTAGTTGCTCTTGCTGTTTCTTACAGAGGTATTATATTTTGTTTTGGACAGATTTATTTATTTATTTATTTATTTATTTAGTATTTTGGTATTTTTAATCTCATCATGTTTTTCTCTGAATGCTCCTTATTGGTCTGACTGTCTCTTACAGACATCAGAGCAAAATTGCATCAGAAAAAGGCATAAGGTGCAGAGTGGAGATGGTTATGAAATATCAAAAATATATGTTTGAAAAATACATGTTTGGGTGGAGCAGCCTAGAGTGGTAGAAAACAGAGACTGGACACATGCAAGATATTTTGCTTAAATCCAGTTTGAGCATACTCTGAGAAAGTTTCTGCTTGCATCTGAAATGAGTAAACTGCTATTTGATATAGACAGCTGGATTTGCATGCTACAGGTTATTAAGACAATGTCATTTATATTATGCTACACTATTGCACAAAAGGCATAAAACTGCATAAATAAATAAATTTGTTTTGTTAACCAGAATAGTAAAGTGAAAAAAGGAATTACTAACTCCTTTAATGCATTAACTAGACAAAAATGAAAACTAACAAGCAAACAAAAAGTGGGGAGGGAGAGAAAGAAGAGCTTGTGTTGTTTTCCTCTCAGGCTGTATTTTATACTAAGGAGACTGGCAGGAAGACAGTTGAATCATGATGTATCCTAGTGGGCAGATTCTTGAAAAAATAAAGAAACTAAATGCCTTCCTATATTAATAGATGAGTAATAATATTGCCTCTGGAATGTTTATGTAAAATTATTGTGCTTTTATTTATGGATGTTTAGTATCTATACCTTCAAGTTTTAATTTTCAACATTCTCATCATTCTTTTATAGCTTCTGTTGCATCAACCTGTAATGATCCTGGGACACCACAGAATGGCACTAGATATGGAGACAGCAGAGAGCCTGGAGACACTACCAACTTCCAGTGTGACCCTGGCTATCAGCTTCAAGGACAGGCTAAAATCACATGTGTGCAGCTCAATAACCGATTCTTCTGGCAACCTGATCCTCCTACATGCATAGGTAATAAGATGAATTGTTAGTCTTTGTTTAAATTTACTACAGATCAAATTTCTCCTTCAGTGGGCCTGTAATGCTCTGGCTGGAGTGATGCTCTTTGAAGAACACAGGTTTTTTGTACTTATGGCTACTGACAGCCTAATCCTCAAGAACTAAATGTATTTGGATGTAATTTTCTCTCTTCTATTATTCAAATTTTATGTAAGTTTAAAATTATCCAAGTTTAATTGAAATAAATCAACAGAAGAGGTGATATGAATAAAAAAATTGTCATTGAAGTGGTCTTCTATCAAATAATTTAGGTACATATACTGTGATCTATTATTCTGAAAATTTTCAGAATTTTCATGTAGATTAAATATCACCCTGTGGAATCCCTATGATTGAAATGTAGAAATGCATTTTAAGGTCATCAGTGTAGTTCTAAGATTAGCATTAATCAGCATCTGTGAAAAATTATCTTCTAGCTAGATAATTTTTTAAATTACCTTCTAGATATAGTATTTTTTTAATCTTTATGATTTTGTAGCCTGTTCATTTATAATTAGATGACATTTTAATGATCCTAAAAAGATACAACAAGTTTTAACAGCACTGGACTAAGCATAACTCTTTTTCTTTCTACATGCCATTTTGGAGATGCTCTTTCCAAACAACAAATCCCAAAACAAGTGCAGTCCCTCTGTTTCTCAGAAATACTGGAAAGGATTCAGGATAATGCAGGACAGTGTCTCTAACTCCATATCATTTAGCAGAATTGGAGCAGCATATAATCTGAACACTGCCTTCTGGGTACTTTGTATGCAGTGTATAAGCAGCCATAGGAAAATGTTTACTGAACATATTGGGATTATTCAAAAATATCTAATGTCTAAATGTTTAGAAGATTCATACTACCAAAACCAACAAAAACACAAAAGTAAGAAGGAAAGAATAAGAACTTTAGAGCAAAAAGTATATACATATTGTTATTCTGTCATTTACTCAAGGTGACTGTGAAGGGAAAAGCAGATTAAAGCAATCTTTGTTGTAGTCCTGGCAATATTAGAAACCTTAAGGGTTCTGTTAAGTCTTTGTATGTCATTTAAAAAATTACCATAAAGTTCTTACATCAGTTTGCTTATTTATATATGGAAAATAATTTACATTTCATAACTACTGTTCAGTACTCTGAACATTGTGTGATTTCCATTCCTGATGTTCAGATACTTTCTGCTCTGTTTGTGCTTTATAACTTCTATAATGGTTATCTCAGGCTGAATCACCAGCACACATAAGGAACATATGAAACAGAACTATTTGTGAATAAAACCAAAGAGAAATAAAATTTAAAGAAAAAAAAAAAATCAACACCAAAACCTAAGAAAACAACAACAAAAAAGATCACAAAACAGACAACAACAAGCAACACTAAAACCACAAACAAATAAACAGAAACAAACAACAAACACAGACCACAAAATCCCCATACCCTGGATCAGAAATAATGACTAAAATACCAAAACTACAGACAAAAAAATGCCAGAAACTTAAATATACTAAATTATTA
>JANHGL010002466.1:0-12394 GCA_024611195.1 Ceyx melanurus | reverse complement strand
TTCCTTGTGTTGACCCTAAACCTCTTGTGCTCCAACTGACTCCCATTGCCTCTTGTCCTGTCACTGGATGACACTGAACAGAGTCTGGCTCCATCCTCCCTACGCTTGCTCTTAACACAGACACTGATGAGGTCCCCCCTCAGTCTCCTTCAGGCTAAAGAGCGCCAGCTCTCTGAGCCTCTCCCCATAAGGGAGATGCTCCACTCCCTTCAGCATCTTGGTGGCCCTGCACTGGACTCTCTCCAGTAAATCTCTGTCTTTCCTGAACTGGGGTGCCCAAAACTGGACACAGTTTTCTCTGTTCTCTTTTCATAGTTTTTCTCTGGCAGCAGTGGCAAATAAACATACCTAGAAGTGCAGAAATTCTCTCAGCAGAAGTACTTACACTTATGGCAGAATGTCCGTTTGGAATGGTTTTGGTGTAAATTCCTCACTGTTTGGGATAGTCTGTCTACGACAAATTCAATCCTCACATCTATTCTTCACAGTTGTGAAAATAACTTAGGCCTCATGACCACACAAAGCCCAATCTCAAGAAAAAAGATTTAATTTTTTTTTTTCCTTTGGAGGAATGTGAATTCAAATTTTCTGACCTAAAACCACATACTGGAAGAATATGGGTCTTCAGCTTAGTCAACTGAAGGTTTTGGCTACTGGCATTCAGTCTCCCTCTGGTTGTGCCAGGCTGCTCTACAGCCATAAGATAGAGTTCCTGTAAAGTCCATCAGGTAAATTCCTGTTTCACAGATAAAAATGGAAATAGAACATAAGACATTTATGCCCTTGATATAGAACAGACTTACAGGACTCAACAAGAAGTGTGTCAGTGAAGCCAGGTGTCAGGACAGGAAACATGTCTCAGTGCTATGCCTCTTCAATTTCTCACACACACAGCCTCTTGAAATAAAAATATATTCTAAACTTCACAATAGTTTTGCAGAAAGGCAGGTACTTTTTAGGTTGTAGTTGTAGGATCATCCATCCAGCTCTGTGTTTTAGAGTTGTTATAAAACACTTGATATTTGAGAACTAAAGGTGTGTGAAGAATGGGAATTGCAGTTGCCCATGCTGTGTTCACACTGTGATATTCAGGGTTTTGCATTGTCCCTCGTGGCTTTTCTTGGCCTGCTGGAGGGGAGACCCAGGACTGGAAGTTGGAATTCAGCCTTACAGACTCTCTGGGAGATCATGCAGTAGTGATTTAAGGCAGCATGTGCCTCAGATCCCTGCCCCTGCAATTGGAGTAATATTTCATCTCGGGGAGTGAGTGTAAGAAAACACTAAATCTCAGATGTCCACATGCCAGAGTGATTGAAATCATCTCTACCCCTAAAAAGAGCAGGATCCAGTTTACAGGTCTCTTCAGCTCACAGGCTAAAATCCAGCTCTTCAGATAATTTTTCTGGGTATCTTTTCCCTAAGAAGAGTCTACATCAATGTTTTCCAGCAGCAAAGTGTGCATTTTCTTCTTTATTTACCACTTACAATTCCTCCTTGAGAAGGAACTGAAGCTGCAGCACTCTCTGCTTTGCCAAGACACCCTGCCATTAATCAGAAGTGGGATTATTAAAGCACTTTTCCCTGCTAGCAAAAAAAAATCCACTTATAGAAATACAGTTTATAAAATACAATTTGTAACTGTCTCACCTAAACAGGCTTTTTGGAGACAAACATAATTACTGCTGGAGCTGCCTTGCTGGTTGCTGGCAGTGGCTTGGTGCCATCCCAGGTCCAGGTAACCCCCCCCCACTCCAGCCCCTGTCCCTCACCCTCCTGAGTCAGGGCAATGGGCCAGGCGGGCTCAGAGGGACTGACTGCTTAGGAAATGGTGGTAAAAAGAGCAAGAAGCTCTGAAGAGAAAACCAAGCTAAGGAATGAAGGAAGAGAAGCAATGACAAGTAGACTGATAAACCAAAATATTTTCCTTTCCAAGGCTTCCTCTTCACTCCTGAGCCTGTGTGAGGTGCTTACAGGAGAATGTAATGCTGCTGCTGTCTCCCAGAGATGGCAGTTCGTGGGCAGTTTGGGCTCAGCCCATCAAACTGCCTCTTCTGGGGCAGAGCTGGGTATAGGCATGGATATAAACTTCTAATTTCTTATCAAGAGAAAGGTCCTCAGCCTTGAAGCGGGTGAGATCTGCTGCCACATTCAGGTCCAATTTACCAGAAGAGGGGAGGAGTGGGTCAGTCTCACTTTCTGCTTCACACCAGATGCTGCATCTCCCACATCCAGGCCAAGCTGCAGCCGGGGCCCCGCAGCTGCCTGCGCCTCTCGTCCCGTGTTGCTGACCCCGAGACCCCTCTGCTGACAGCACCTGGGCTGCCTCGTTTCCTGGAAAAACACTTAAAATACACTCGCTGCCAATCAGTTGATCCTGGATCCATCATTTCAGTTCATCAGTTAATTAATCACTTAATCAGTTAATAAGGCTAATCACTCTTCCCTGGAAGACGCTCACGAGAACAGCCAGGATAAATTGCTCCCATCTGATTTTTCCATTCTTGTCTCCTAGTTTTCCAAGGGACTTGTTCCAGTTCCAGTCCAAACCCCTCACTGCCATCAGCAGTTTGGGGCTGTTGGAGAGCTGTGAGCTGGCTCTGTGTTGACCAGTGGCCTCCTACTGCTGAGCGAGGACAATGTGTAGCTTAGGCAGTGTTACCAGAGGTCTGCCAGGTTTAAGTGAAGGAAAGCAAGTCCAAATGCCCAACCCATTAGGGACTTTTCCTAGAAAAGAGATCACTTCTGCCTTGACCGAAGATGCCTTGGAAATCCTTAAGACGGGGGTTGCTTCCAGCTTTTGTGATTGTGCTTCCACGTAAAGAGGCAGCTGAGAATTGGAAGACGAATGTTCACATTAAAACGTTATTTCCCAGTAGTTCCTTTTCTCATTGTTGTAACAAATCCATCAAAAATAGTCAGTTGGGTTCTTTTTCCTCACTACACAACAAACAGAATATATGCCAGTGCCCTGTGCTTAGTCTTCACTGCTCTGTGCTTCTTGACAAACCCAGAAACCAAGGGAAATAATCTTCAGCCTTAACACCTTCCCCCTGTGGAGAAGCCTGTCCTTTACACACATCTTCAGGTCAGACTCTTCTCCTGAAGTCATCGTGATAGTCATTGTCTTTAAAGCAGCAAAACTCACTGCTGGCTCCTGGACTCTCGTTGCAACCAGCCTTGGCTGTGTATGAACTGGCTCCTGCCAGTGCTCACAGGCTGCTGGGAAGGCCTCCATCCTCCCTCTTCTCATCCCATCTTTCCCACTGCACTTTTATCTGCCTTCGTGGTCTGCTGGGCTCCCAAGCCAGTTGCCTCACTGTCATGCATGGCCTTCTTTCCAGCACCTTCACCCCTCTCCCAGGTGCCCTGGAGGCTGAACTGTAAACCTGCCCTCTTCACCTGGCAGTTGCTCACTAGCTTTTTCGGTGAAATGCTTGATAGGATTTTCAGGAACTCTGGAAAATGGCCATAAAGCAACTTTACTGTGCACGTGCTGTGAATCTGATTTTTAATTTGCTGCCTCTGCTATCTAGTGGGGCTGGGAGCAGGTGTCACCTGGCAGATTTGCTGTGTATGTTCAGACCAGCCATGTCCATTCAATAAGATCATGCAGAGAATGTGCTGAGTTTATTACTGTTGGTAGCAGACAGTGCTTTCAGCGCGAGGCCTTCTCCCCTTTACCTCCTGCTGCCATGCTGAGCTCTCTCTGTGGCTTCTGGGCTGAAGCAGCTCACCCTCAAGGACAGAGAGAAACCTGGCAGGCTTCCCCTTCTTAAACCATGGTGCTTCTGTAGGCTGGGCTCAAAGCCTGGCCTTGCATTGTCCATTCCTTCTGTGCTACCAGGAAAACCCACAAATGTCTGGTGCACCCAAAATTTATCTTTCTCTGAATTAGTGCTGACTCTGGCCTGTCTGTGACCTTTTTTATCACTGGTGTTAGATCTCTGTCGAGGCTTCTGTAGCTTTAACCATCAGGGCATGGACCGCATGTATTGTCAAAGTGGCTGCATGAATCACGCTCCATCCTCATCCTCGGCTGCTGAACACTGTCCTTTCCAGAGCTTCCAGAGCTGTAGAAGGAGCCCGGGACTGGCTGTCTCCCTGCAAAACTGTCAGCAAGATTGCCTACTTTGATCTGTACTCGGTGCTGGATTTTATCCCAGCAGCCAACAGGCTAATTCCACAAGTTTATTCTACAAAGCTCAATTAGAGCAGCTGGCGCCGGCAGCGTCCCTGTTGGCTCCAAGCCTGCAGAAAGAGAAAAGTCTGGTGCAGTGGCTGGGGTATGAGCTTGGGAGGCCACTGGCTGAGCTGCAACTCCCTGCTCTCTGGTTGGCCTCCAAGTCACCCCAGCGAGCCTCCTCAGTGGGAGCTTGACACCTCCATGCTGCGCAGGGAGGGACGAGATTTCCCTGCCTCACCGGAGGAGACGCACATTAGAGGTACAAACCATCACGGTGATGGGGACCCGTGTTGACAGAGGCAGAAGCAGGTCACGGCCGCAGCGTCTGGGAGCTACTGTGTAGATCCAGCCGGACCAACGGCAGGAGGGAGGATGGGCCCCGGGCGATGAAGGGTGCGAGGCACACGGTGCCTTCTCACCACTGAGCCAGAGGTTTGCTTTGCAGCTGCGGGAGCCCCACTGCATGCCCTGCAGTTCTTCAGTGCCTGAGCTATATTCAGCACTGCCCTGAAAAGGATCCTGGTGTGTGCGAGCAGAACCGCAGGCAACACGGCCTTTCTTTACAAGGGCCTTTGCCCGGCACATGAGCTTCCACAGTTATGTCTTTCAACATCTGCAGCGTTATGGTAATCTCTGAAAAAAAGAATCTTCTGGGGCTAAACATGCTCTGCAGATGCTCCTGCCTGGCTGATCCCTCCTCTGGAAAGCTTACTGTTTACACCAGCCAGGCAGAGAGGTCTAAGCAGGACATCAGGAGGCAGAAAGATCAATTTCTGCTAAGGAGCAGAGTCCATTTGCACAAGACCTAGTTATCAAGGCAGTAAGGAGTCGAATGCAGAGCTACCTATGTATAATTGGCTGTTCCCCTTACAGGGACTCTCAAGAAAGTCCTCACAAAAGAGAACAGTGGCAATGGACACGCAGCAGCCCAGCAAGCCCATGGTTGCCATTCCTTTCCCTGCCCCTTACTAAGTCAGAGAGAGGGCTGGCTGACACGCTTGGCCAGGGACAAATGTGTCTCTCAGGGTACAGGGAGTGCAGAGCCCCAGGGCTATTCCTTCCTCTCCTCTTGAGCAGATTTCAGCACCATCTGCTCTCTTTTTTCTTTGGAGGAGTCAGCCGGGTGCTTTAGTCCCTTCTGGCAAAGCTGTGCTGTGTATGTCCCCCATCGGGCATCAGGCACCCCGAGGCAGCTGGGAAGGATGTGTCCTCTCAGCCTTGCTCCAGAAAGCTCCCACTGCAGCAGTCCAAGGTCTTTCTTTCTCTCCTCTTCCCTGTCTGCAGTGAGTCCCTGTGGATGAGACACTTCCCAAGGTCACAGCAGACTCCCAAGGTCAGGTCCAGGCTTTGATGTGGCCTCTGCAGTAGAGGATGGGAATGAGCTGGGTCTAGGAAGGGACCTTCCCTCCAATGCTCTCTCCCTGTAGGGGCTTATGAGCAGTGCCAAGCCCTCAACGGAGAGCAGCAGGAGCAGGAGGAGATGTGGGGCAGTCATAAAGCTCCCTGACCTGGGAACAGCTCCACAGGATTGCTCTTTTCTCTGTGTGTGTAAAATATCTCCCCGCTAAACACCTCTGGATGATTCCTGGCCTGGCCCCGTCTAGAGACCAGAGAAGCTGCAAAATTTAGGGGAGGAGAGGTGGAGAGGATTGCTGATGTCAGGCAGCTTGCTGGAACACACTGTTTCCAGTCTCACAGCCACACCAAGCTCAGGGCAAGAGCTTTCTTGTCTACCCTCTCCTAAAATAATGCCTACCCCTGGGCTGCCAGAATCTGTTCTGTGAGCTGAACCCCCACCTCTAGCTGACTTTTGTTGTTGTAATCAGGAAAACTCACTCTGAACTCTGCAGATGGAAGGGGAGTGGGAGTGAGGGGAAGCCGGTAATAAGGAGCCTTTGCAGACTGGAAATAGTCCCCGGCCACCCCCGAGCACCACTGGGACGGGGGGAAAGGGTCCCAACCGCGTCTCCTGCGGGAGCTGCGTGGCTCCTCCGGCTGCCGCACAGCGCGGCTTTGAAGACTCCGCTGCTGTGGCGAGCTCGTCCCACGGGATGGCACTGCCTGCAAAGGAACGGGCAGCCGGGCGGGTGCTCCTGGCAGGTATAAATTCAGCAAATTAAACGATGGTGGCAGATTCTGATTGACAGGTCCCTAGAGAGCAAAGTCCCTTGTTTGCTCCATCCCCGAAGGGATCGGGAGCAGCGGGAGGAGCAGCAGCAGCAGCAGCAGCAGCAGAGAAAACCCTTTCCCCAGACCAGTGCTTTGCCCTTGTGGAGCTGGTTCTGGGACTCGGCCCATCCCCGTCTGTCTTGACCCCTTTGCTGAAGCTGCCGGTGCCGGGCCAGGAGGCTCCTTCACTGCGGACTTCCCACAACGGCAAGAGCCGACGGCAGCGCAGGATGCTGGGGCTGCCTCCTCTGAGCCCTCGCTGCACACATGAGCAGTGACACCCTTGTCGCTCCGTGCTCATGGTGCAAGGCCTGGAGATCTCAATAAAGGGCAAGCAAAATGAGGCCAGCAGAGTTTGCCGTCATTCACACGTTACTCCTCTTGGCGGTGTAAAACTGGCACAAATGACAACATTCTGCCAGAACGGTTCCTGTCTGTGTTGGCTCTGCTGGAGCCAGGTCAGAGCTGGGATCTGCAGCCCAGGAAGACAAAGGCTGGGAGAGCACACAGGCACCAGTCTCCTGCATCTGCTGCTGTGCCCACAAGAAGCAGCATGGACCATAGAGATCCTGGCTTCTCTGCTGTGGCCTCACTGCAGCTCCGTGTCTGGCAGGTTCTTGGTGGTTGATGGCTTTAGGACAAAGTATCTGCTGGGGATACTGGGACATCACGGGTGTCTGCTCTACCCTTGTGGGCATAGACCCACAGGAAAAGGTCTTTTTAGAGCCTGTCCCATGTCCTGGGGACAGGTCCCTGTCCCCCTCTTTGAGAATGGAGGGGAGTTTCTCCTCTCCACGGGGCATTTTTTTTGCACAGCTGCTCTGGAGCTCGGCAGAGCCACCAAAATGTGGTGCACATGGTAAATGCCTCTCCTGGGTGAGAAGCAGCATACTGGGCAGCAGCCCACATAGCATCCAGCTCTGTGCCTCAGTTGGTGAGAGGGATGACTTGTTCTCTGCTCTTGGAGGTAAATAGATTGGTGTCATTTAATTCATATCCCCTTAATCCCATCTTTTGAAAGCTGAGATATGCATGAGTCTGCCTTCCTCGTGTCAGTCCTCACATGCAAGCAAGACAGTAGGAAAGACAGTCTGATGCTTGGCCTCTCTCTGTAGTCCTTTGGCACTAAAAATTATCTGCAGAGAAAAGTACCAGGCTCCATACCTGGGTCTTAATTTCCTCCATCACCAAACCATTATTAATAATCACTGCTCCTAGGTGTTTAAACCATTGCAATGATGCTGTTAAATGCCTGGCGTTAATTTAATAGCAGAGTGTCTGGGTTTCCTCACATGAGAAGCACCACCCAGCCAGCCCTGGCTGTGGTCCAATTGAGAGGTGGCAGAGAAGTGGTGAGCACATGTTAAGGACAGACCCTCCAGCACTGGGCATTACTCAGCACGAAGTGCTCCTTCACCCCACACTGTCCCCCAAAGCCACGCTGCTCTGTGGCAAGGGAAGACCTGGCACCATTGCCAGCACCGGCTGTCATGCCTTGGGCAGAGCATGCCCTTCCAAGCTCAGATCCTTTGCCAGAGCCATCCTAGGGTGATTGCTCTGAGTGGGGCAGCACTCTTCCTGGCAGATACCCTGCCCACCTTCCACCCATTGCTGGCCAGCATTTGAGAGTGTCCTCAGATCTGGAGAGGCGGGCTGTCAGATGTCAGCCCCATGCAGGGCCAGGGGATACTTTGCTGAAAGCAGAGAATGGCCTTTGCCCCCAGAGAGGTCCCAGGGCTGGGGTACAGCAGGGACCTGACTGAAGGCATCGGACCAGACCTTGCCTGCTGCATCTCTGCTCCTGCTACTCTGCAAAGTGCCTCCTGGCTCTCCTCTACTGCTGGGGCTTGGGACTGCACCAGGCATTTCACCAACCCAGATATTTGAACTGACGTCTGAGTCACAAGGATCCAGCATCCCCAGGACCTCGGTGTCTCTGTGCTGTGAAGAAGCCCCTGGTGCCCTGCTCACCTCTTCTATACCCAGGGCCTGCTGGAGCACACAGTCAACACTTGGAGAGGCAGATGAGCATCATGGGGAGCACTGATACCCAGGAGGGGCACAAGGTAACATTTTAAGGTCTCACACTCACCCAAGCATTAGTGAGCCCTGGGAGAGAGGGGATATGAGAGTCCACATACAATTCCTTTGCTTTCAGTGCTGCCCCTTTAGGATATCACTTTATATGGCAGATTAATTAGTTAATGTTTGTGAAATGCTTTGAACATGAAAACTGCTGTATAAGGGCTGAGTATTAGTATTAATGATTATGGCATGGAGGCTGCCCCTGCACTCCCCACGCCTGATTTCAGGCCAGGGCTGTTTCTATGCCTCTCCTGCTCTTTTGCCCCATCCCATAAAAGCCAGAAGGGGAAGGGGAGAAGCAGAGAGAAAAAAGACCTTCTGCACCCTGTGAGGAAGGGGCATCTTGTGGAGTCACGTACGGGAGCTGAGCCATGCACCCTCTCCACTCCGAACAGGGCATCACATGGGGAGTGGAGCTGCATCTCTCCAGTACCTCATTGGCATGGGCTTACAAAGCAGAACTCTCTTGCTCCCAGTTCTACATCAAGCTTGCACTGGAAACCCTGAAGGGAGGATGGAAAAGGTACAGGGGAGGTGGGTTTCTCCAGCTCATCCCGCACATACCTGGGCAGTGGTGGTGGATTCAGAGCCAGACAAGGGGATAAGGAGGTCGTGAGAAGGTTTTGGAGTCTGTGAGCTAGATAAGGTGCAGGGGCAGCTGCATCCTAGACATGCGTATAGCGGGGCTGGGAGCTCCCTAGTGTCCCCTGGAGCCAGTGCCTGGCCTGCTTTGCTCCCTCTCTCCTCCTCATGCCCTCCTTCTCTGTGAGGCTGCTCCCACGAAGGGTCCCTGGAGGAGGAGCAGAAATGGGGCAGTGGGTGCCCCAAATTACCTTGGCGGTGAAACATCCCTCCAGCTGGCCCATGAAATGTGTGTGCTGATAGTCAAGCTGGGGAGGTGTGGGGTGGGTGTGAGGTGCTACCAGGGGCCGAAAGGAGAGGGGTGAACTGGAAGGGGTTGGGCTGGGGAGGTCACAGTGGGGACCCATAGGTGCTAACCGGGGGATCTGGATGCTGAACACTGACATCAGCCTGTGTGAGTGGCATCAAATGGTGGGGAGGATTTCAGTGCTGTGATTGCACTACATACATGGGTGTCTGCTGGGGCATCTGGAGCCAGGTGTGTCTTCACCCCACTGCTACTTCACCTGTCACTACTGAATCAACCCTCTGGTCCCACCTGCTCTTTCTGCTCGTGATGTTGCTTACCTACCATGAATCAGACCAAGGCCGCACTTTGGAGGGGGTTTGTCACTCAGGTGGCTGCCCTTTCCTGTCACCCCTCCATGCTAGAGTTTGGTGGGAATTCTGGTCCCCTCCAGAAAGCCATGGAGGATCTCATGGCAAGTGGGTATCCATTGGAGGGTGGGAATATTTTGGTGTGTTGGTGGCACCTCTGCTGCCGGTGGTGGGGTGGGAGATGGGGAGACATGTTGGGACCCTGGTCCCCTTTGCAGGGCTCTCACCTCCCTGCCCTGCTGCCACGTCATCCATTTCTGGGTCTGCAGCTCTGACAGTAGGTGACCTCCTGCTCCAGGCTCCGATGCCAAGTGTTTCCAACGGGCAGGCACTGCCAGGTCAGCAGTGTCTGGAAATCACCAGGAATCCCATGACTGGCTAAACAACCCCTCAACACAACGTTATGCCCACGTCCATTCCTCTTTCCTTTCTAAACCCTCAAGCTGGTGCAAATTCTGAGCTCGCTGGCAGTTCTTGGCTTGCTTCCACAAGAGCTGCTGTCCTCAGGTGGGAGTTTGGGCATCATCCCTTGTGACACCACCACAGAAGGAATGGGACAGGAGGGGTGACACTGAGGGGCTAAACAGAGGCTGGAGCAGATGTCTTGGAGAGCAGCAGGGAAAGCCCCAGTGTGTGACTTGAGTTTAGCTGCACTTAACTTAAAAAAAAAGTTGTGGCATAACCCTCTCCTCTTACCTTGTCCTTCCTTCCTCCTTGTGTCTGAAAGACCTGCTTGAGAAGAGAGTTGAAGTGAGACTGCTGGCTTGCAGAAGAGGACAAACCTGACTGCAATAGTTGATTCTCTTGCTGGGTTTCCAGGTGCTTCTCCGGCACAGCAGGGCAATAAATCCCCCTCCCTCCGTAAAACCACATACAAGAGGACCAAGTTATTAAAAAAAAAAAATCTTTATTTCATGTACCAGGATTTTTTTTTTTTTATCGTTTTCTCTTTTTAAAATTTTTTTTCTTTTTAACAGTCTGAAAAAAATGACAAAATAAAGAAAATGGAGGTTGGTTTCTTGTACTGATTTGAGCTGGACATGAGCAACACCCTCGGAATAAAGCTCCCCTGCAAGACCTCGTCTCCCACCCCCACTCTCCCCTTCCCACCTGGCCCAGGGGCACACTTGGCCCTGTGAATGCTCCACAGCTCCACGGTGTGGGACAGACCAGGGTGGCTGGGGATGGCAATTCCAATGCCATCCTCCCTCTAACTGGGAAATTATCTTTATCTTATTTCTTGGGAGGCATCGGTGCGTTTGTGGGTCTCCCTGTGAATCTTTGTAAAAGGGCTGGGGAGTCATGGGAGGGGATTTCAGCAGTGGTGGGAGTGGGGGGCAGGGGGCGTCTGGACACCCCTCTCGCATCCTCGTCTTGCCCTGTGATGCTGATTTTTTAGGGGTCAACCATTGCTGCCCCCAGCCCTGCCCCGGAGCAAGGAGTGGGGGTGAAAGAAGCAGGGGAGGGCTACAGGGAGGATCAGGCTGCTGTTGAGCAGAGAGCCCGCTGGGACCTGAAGCGGTGAACTGCGTGGCTCCTAAAACTGGAGCAGCAAGAACGGGGACACAAAAAAAGTTGAAAAGTGGGTCTGAGCTGCCGAAGGGCTCACAGGCCCCATACTGCAAATCCTCGGCCTTGCATCTGCCTGGGGCTCTGCCGCTTTTGGGGAGCAGCCCCAAAAGGGGCCTTGTCCTTGCTCCAGGCTGGCTGGCGGCTCCGGGGTGTCACAGAGACCCCCAGGCCAGCCCCCTGCGCAGGCTGTGTCTGCAGCGGGCAGACACGGTGGGGAGAGCTGGGCGAACAGCGTTTCCCGGCTGCCCCACTGCCCCGTTCCCTCGGCGGGGAGGAGGGGGCTGCGGCCAGGCCAGGGTCCCGGGGCGGGCTGGCGGGGGACCCAGCTCTCCTCGCCGCTGTGGATGAGACCGCAGTGGGCTGGTCGCCCCCGGCGAGGAGCCGATGAGGACAAAACGCGGCGGGCGTGGAGACGCCCGGTAGCTTTGCACTTCTCCCCGGCATGGCCGCCGAGACCCCGGCGTTCGGAAGTGGAGCGGGGGGCTCCCCGCTATGGGGGCCGGGGGGTTACTCGTGTTAAGGCCAAGCAGCCAGAGGCCGGCTTTGGGTCAGGGCGGGCCGGTTGTGCCCAAGGAGGGACAGGAGCGATTTCAGGGGACCGCTGGGTAGGCTTTGCCCCCCCTACCCCCATTCTCCCACACGGCTGCAGCCCCACTGGCGGGACCGAAGGGGGAATGTGGGCAGATGTGGGGGGCGGGCAGACACCCCGAGGAGCCTCTGGAGCATTCACAGTGGGGTGCGCGAACGCAGCTGGGCACAGTGGCACCCCCCGGCATCCCCGCAGGGATAGGACCCCCGGGTCCTGTCGACCGGCAGCCCCCCCTCCCCGCCCTCTGCCTCTGCCTCCCACCCGGATCCCCGGTGCCCTGTTTCTCTGGGGTTTGGTTTTGTATTTGTTGTTTTTTTTTTCACAGTTTATAGCTGGAGAAAACAAAAATGAAACGGAAAGGAAAAAAATACTATCTGTTTTCCTTGCAAGTAAATCCACTTATTATATTTACATTTATTTATAGCTGTTGTTTTATTAAAAAAATTGCCACTTTTTATTTAAGAAATAATTTTTTGACCTTTTTTTCTTTTTTTTCTCTTTTTTTTTCTTTTTTTTTTTCTTTTTTTTTTTTGTCTGCGTCTCGTTTTGTTTATTTT
>JANHGL010002465.1:0-22593 GCA_024611195.1 Ceyx melanurus | reverse complement strand
GTTGAATTGTCATGACTACCACAGAGCTAAAATAAAAACCATATTACAGTATAATTATAAATCTTTCTTGCATCCTGACAGAAGAATTCCTTATGTTCTTCAAAGATAATCTCTTGGAGCAATATGATGGTCTTCCATGTCACATGATGTCCTCTGGTACACAGATGCTGGGAACAAACTCTTTAGTTAGCAAAGGTTTTCTTTACCTTCAGGTACCAGTTTAGCTTGCCTTTAGTTCTCCTTAGCTCCTTGCAGCATGGAGAACAAGATTACTCTTGTTAGTAACATAATATTCAGAATCCTGAAGGGAAGGATCTTGCTCTGCTGTAGAAAAAAGGTGCTGTGAATGGTCTAGGACATTGCAACTACTTTCATCAGTGCTCTTTATTCTCATCTCATCTGCCACACTTGCTGAGATTTCAGTGCTTCATTTGTAGAAATACTGAACAATGTTGGGGGAAAAAAAAAATACATGGAATGTGCAAGCAAGGGAGGGTGAAAAGGGTAGATCCCCCTCAAAGTCCACATTTGTTTGTCTTGAGTGTATCTTTAGTTTATATTGTATTGTACTTTAAGACTGCAGGGCATACAGAGTCAGACTATCTGTATTTACAACTCCACATTCATAAACTACACTTGGGCAATAGAGAGCAGAATGTGACATAAAAATATATATTCCTTTACTTGTCTGAAAATTAAGATCTGGAACTAAGTCTATTCTAATGTGCTTTTCCTTTTCATTTCTAGTCTGAAGTGTTTTTGTTGTTGCTGCCTGGTTTTGTCGGGGACATTAATGAGCTATCAGTCACTTGTGGAAGTCAGGAGAACAAAAGGTCTGCTCTTTACAAAGTTAAAGGATGCTGCTTCCAAATGTTAGCTATTCAAATGAGAAACATTTACATTCAGACTTTAGAGGCACTGCTGCTTTCAGGGCTGCTCATGCCTCTCCAGATTTTAGTTTAATCTGTAACACACAAACATGTTAAAGTGGATGATGACTGAAGAGGGGCTTTAAAAACAGCCTCAGACCACATTTTCCACAGTTCACCTATCACACAGGGGTTCTCAGAATCAATTATAACAAGGGTCAAAGATCAGAACATTACTGGGGTTTCAAGCATGGTTTCTGTTCTACATTCTCTCCCCAGAAAAATCATGCCAGAGTTGATTAAACCTGGTGAACTGGAGAGCCTAGATGAGTGAGTGAACATTTCTTAAATTATATTGCTGACTTCTAAAATTAAACATAGTAGGTGAGAAGGGTCAATGCAGATTTAGAAAGATACAGTGCAGCTGAAGGCTGAGATTTGTGATGTGCCTAAACCTCATGCTGAACAACTCCAACTGCTTAAGTGTTTAACTTTTCTATTTGGCAGAGTTATCTTAACTAAAATCAGTTTTCCAAAGGAGGGTCTATTCATACAGAGGTCAGTGGGGCTTTTTGCTGCTGGCCTTCTTAAAGCAGCCTTGGTAAAAGTTCAGAAGCCTGTCATTATGCAGGCACATGTGTTGCATGGACCTAACACTTTAATTTACTCTTTGCCACAAGCAGATTTATGAGGGGGGCTTATGGATCTGCAGCCCCTGCTCACTAGTGCAGCCTGGTCTGGGTCACACCCCAACCATGTAAGCAGAAAAAGAAGCCAAAGCCATTTGCATCTGAGCCTGTACACAGCCTCTTATAATATCAGCTGTAGCTTGTGTGTGTGATGTGCACTGGCTTTGAAAACTCCTGCTGGAAGATACCATCCTCTCATGTTCTTATCACTGCCCTTCACATGCTGCATGGCTCTGAGAAAACTATAATCTAGCAGTTCTCAAACACAAAGACCAGCATTCAGGTACCTTGATAAATGACCTGATTTGGAGTGGTCCTGTTGATAGGTATCCTGCAGAAAGTGAGGATGTTTCTTGTGTGATTGGCTTGAGTTAATATCTGAGTTTGAAAGTGCTCTCTGTATGGCTGGGTAGTGACTGAGCTCCTTCATCAAATACTGTGGGGGTCAGAAGGAGAAAGGAGCTGTGCAATATGCCCTCATGGTGAAGATGTAGATCTTTATTCTGGGTACTGTGGAAGTTTGCATGTGGACAGAGGCTTTTCTGAGGGTCCAGTTAAGCAATCTTCTCATCTCTGTTTGCTGATCTGTCCTGTCTTCCTTTTGCAAGTTGCCTCTGCAGGTTGGTCAGGCAGGAGCAGATAAGAGGGGATTTTTGCCTACACTGGCAGAAGTAATCTCTCCCAGGTGATTATTTCAATGACAGTCTTCCTCATTATACTGTGTGCTCCACTTATCACAAAGGATCCTCAGCAAATGTTTATAAAGAAGGCCTTGGAAAAGCAGATTTGCTCATACAGTAATATATTGCTGCCCTGTAATTCTCTTTTAATCTCTAATGATGTCAGTGGTCATCAGATTTTGAGTGAACTGAGAGAGGTCAATTTATTGGATTATCTGCCTGTGCAGGGCTTTGTTTGCAGTGTGCTTTTGGACTCTTAGCTACAGATTATGACAAGCTAAGTGAAGAAAACAAGCCTGTAATTTGCAGTCATTGCACATTTAAAATCCTATTTTAGATTTAGATAGAAGCCCTGCCTTGTAGCATTTTGCAAAATAAGTGGGACCTTTGCAAGCTGATGAGAAGGTGGTGGTTGAAAATCCTGCATATTCTCCTTAGGTTTGGATTGCAGTTTGGTAGTGTTGCACTTTTGATTAGTTGCTCTGGTGCAAGTTCACCACAAAACAGGCAAGCTTGCTCACTCTCTTTTTATTAGAAAGTTTACTCCTTTAGATCATGGAAATCTTGAGTGTGCCAGTTCATCAGGAACTATCACTTCTTTCCAATCTAGGATCAGAAACATAGACACTAAATTGCTTCATCCTGCCCCTGAATACAAGGATTATGTGTGAAGGATGAAGTAGTAACAGCCTTTTGATTTGGGTCTTCCCCTGAGCTTGGTCTCAGCTCTACATGAGGTATTTCTGTGAGTAACCACCAGAGAAGGAATGCAGCAAGTTTCAACAGTTCCTCTGGGCTTTGTTTAGCAACATGTAGTGGAGTTATATCAACAATGCTAGTAAGTTAAAATAGGGAAACACCTTCTACAGAAGTGCACATTGTATGTAACCATGACAGTCAAAGCCATTTGTTTATGTGTTTCAGTATACAGTTGGGTTGCTAAGCATCTGAATGGGTATAAGGTATAAAATCAAAGTGCTAAAAAAGGCAGGATATTCCTGAAACAGGTCGGAGACCACACAACCTAAGCTGAGTCTTCAAGGAAAGGATGCCTGGCTGATTGAGAAATGCCCAGTAGCTACATGGTACTCCAGAGTCATTGTCATTGGGCTTTGCATTCATTTGATCTCTTCACAAGATTTAAAGGTATGATTTTTTCAAGACCCTCCTGTGGGTCTTGAAAGGAAGTTTTCAGTCAGACTACACGGGTGTCTTAGGATCCAGCTCTGCCCAGGAGTGGGGTCCAGAACTGGCCATGAGAATTGGAGACATTCAGACCTACAGTGGCACCCTGAGACAGCCTTGCAGTGTAGGTCACATCCAGTTCCATCTGCTTTTTCCCTTTCAGTGCAACTGCTGACCTGTTGTGAGAGTAACTGCTGTTGCACAACTTCAGGGGAAGGAGTTGGTCTCTTCATTTCCCTGAAAGAATTAATATAAATTTACTAGGGAAGTTAAAAGACTTTTGTCCAACTGCTGCTGCAGCCTTGCCCATCAGACCTGGCTGCTGTGGCACCCACTCCCATCACCAGATGTGGCTGCAGAGCTGTGCACTCCAACTGCCAGGATGGCACCCTGCCAGCTCTTGAAGAGCACACAAAGCCTGGGTTACTATTCTTTCTGATTTCTGCTGAAATAGCAGCAGGGGACCCAAACTTCAGTGTGCTTAGCAGTGCCTGAGTGTGCCACAGAAAGAACATCACTCTCAGAGAGACCTTCCAGTCTCCACAGACAACCTCAAGCCTCAGATGGTCTCGACTCTGACTTGCTTTCTCTGGCAAAGCTTCTGCCAAAACAATTTCACCTTTGGGTATGATTTTGGAAATGTTGAAGGAAGCCATAGCATAGCAAGGGTGTTTGCAGCTGGTGCTGCAGGCAATGAGATCTCCATCCTTTAATGTTCATTTTCAGGCATTTTCATGTGTAAGCTAAACATGTATATACAGATAGATATGATAAGCTCTTTATAGGCATAAAAAACCAAGCCTCTATCTCCAAAATCCTAACAGACTTTTCAATAAGGTTGAATAAGCTGTAAGCTCAAGTCAGTTTTAAAGCCAAGTCCTTTCAAAGAGGTGTTGGCCAAAACAGGTGTAGAAAGCATGAAAACAAAGGCCAGCTGAATTTTCCTAACACACTGGGGTAGGTCTTAATTATATTTTTTGAGTGAGACTTTGGCAGTTACTACAGCCAAACATCCCACCTCACAGCTTGTTAGTGCTGAGCTGGAAGCTGTCAGTGGAGCTGAACACAGAGGTTTTCTGCAGTCAGTATTTCCTCCATGTTTAATTGCTTCCTTAGATTATAAACTGAGAGATCTGAAATTACAAATACTTTGGGGTTTAGGTGGCTTTCTCAGCCAGCTGCCACATCACTGTCCTGCAATACTGGTGTGACAGAACAGTGCAGAGCTACAAAAACCACCAGTTTTCAGTCAATGATATATCATCTAAAACTCAAAGCATCTGAAAAATCAAAGTACTCTGAGGTAGTGGTGTGAGAAATGGGACAATAAGAGGATACAGTCTGTAGTAAGTCAGTGGCTTTCAGACATGTAGTGGCCAAATGCTCTTAGATGTTCTGTCAGGTGAAATGAGTTTGATCTCCCCTACATTTTTCTCCAGTATGTGCCCTCTTTTCAGACCCACAGTTAACAAATTCACTATTAAGGTCACAGTATCCTGAAAGAAGGTTGTGATTGAGACTGCCCACAGCCTGGGAGAGAAGACCTTGGTATCCTAGCATGGTGTGTCAACACCTGCAGCAGCAGCATCATGTTCTAGATGCCCATCCTCCTGGTCTTCAGCATTGTTCCACTGGCTTGATTTGAATCACTCTGATACCTGCAAATTCCAAAGGCTACCTTTTGAACATGCCATCTGAATTCCACTCTTAGCATTTCCAGTTCAAAGTGCTGCAACTGCTTCTAAATGTAACAACAGTACCTTCCAAATTCTCTTTCTTTTCTTATGGTTATTTATAAATGCATGCCAAGACACTATAGAAAAAGGGAATTTCTGGATCATTTATCATTCTGAGAAAAGTCATCGTGCCTTGGAAAAAAAGGTTACTTAGATTGCATTCCTCTTCCAAAATGACTCCTTTCTTTACTTCCATCTGTCAAAAAGCAGGGGAAAATGTATTTCTGCTGTAGTTACTAAAGTAAAAATAACATTTTAAATGGTGTTAAATGTTTGCTGGGTCCATCTCTTCTGACTGATTTCTATTTCTTTTCCAGACCTTTGGTGCTGATGATGTTGTGTGCACAAGAATTTATGTAAGAGAGTAAAACCATCAATTTCCTTGTCAGCTGGGATGGAGAACTGTGAAAATCCCCATTATAAAGAGTATCTGTGTGTGCTGTTCCTAATGCAGTGTTGTACGTGACCGTGTGTGTTCTCTCTGATCCCATATCCTCTGTTGAGTGTATTTGGTTTTCATTTTTCATTGCAGGCACTGCTCTTTCCCACTTTTATGCCATGGTTTTCCGTGTCTGCTTTGTATTTTGTAGTTGTCACTTGCTATGGTTTCATCAATTAAACTTATTGGGCATAACTCACGGGTGTTTTGGGGTGTTTTGAATAGAAATCCCTGCTTTGGTCAGGACTGAAATGCTCCTGACACTGCTGAAATGGGTGTGGAGTTTCAGAGCTGCTGTCTAGCTCTGCTGTCAGGAAACACCTCCTAGGGCAACACAAATTACAGCAGAATAAGTGAATTGCAAGGCCTTTTATGGAGCTGCTGTCTCAAAGGCAGAGCTCTGCTTCATTCCTTCTTTCTGCCCTGTCTCCTAGAGAGAGTTGTTGAGGAACAATTCCTGTGTCCTGTGATTGCTGGGACTGTGATTCAGCAGAACTGGAAGACAAGGAGAGGTCTTTCCCCTCCTTGCAACAGCTCTGAAGAATGCCCAAACTCCCTGTTGAGACACTGGTTCTCCAAGTACAAATCCCAGCTGTATCCAGAGGACAAATAACATTGTGATCATGACTAATAGTTGTTGTCATCACACCCAAGCACCTCAGGCCTGATCAGAGAACCATGAGAAGCTGACAGACTTTACTTGTTTGGGCCACAAAAAGATAAAGCTGAGGAAAGCTGCTTTTCTCCAATCTTCTTACCTGCAACAGAAAGAACTCCACTCCCTCTCAGTGTTTGGTGATTCAATATTTCATTCTTTGAACAACTAAGAATTTCACAAACCAGGGCCATAGTTCAAGAATGAAAGAAACACCAATTTAATGTGTTTATTCTGGCTCAGAGTTCTGGCCACAGCACTATCAAGTACTAGATTGAAGCTGAACACACATTCCTCTAATGAACCAGAAACTCTTCTGTTCTTCAGCCTTGGAAAGATCAGGAGATTGAGAGTAGGAGCACTGCTCATTTCAGTGCAAGAGCCAAGCTTATCTGATTGACTTTCAGCTTTGCAAGAATAATTTGTCTGCTTCATGTCACCCAATCACAGAGGGTTTTTCAGAGGTTCTCTGTTAGCAGAGCACGTGCCCTGTTTATTTGACTGTGCTCAGTGTTCAGAATGGGAAAACAGGTCCAAATCTTGGTTGTCTTGGGACATCCATGGGAAACAAATTACTTGGCCTCTTCATCACTCAGAGCTATGCAGAGGAATCCCCTTTGATAGGATAGGCCAAGTGCAGTGGAGATACCAGGCACCTGTTCTGCAGAGAAACATGCAATGTTTGCTGTCTCCTGCTCTGACAGGTCACACTTTCTTCCTCTGCTGTCAGCACTCAGGAGATTGCAGTGGAAAAGAGAGATCTTTCTGTTTCACTCTCTAACCTTAGGCCAAACCCTGTTTCCAAGACCTTGGCTGAGTTGGTAGCAATTAAACACACTGCATGTTACCTCCCACTGAAGCATGGGCTGAAATTAGTTCATCGTGGTTTGGATGCAGCCAAAGCTACACCCTGGAATGAAATAATGAGGGGCAATGACAGTCAACTATCTTTATTTTCTATCTTCTTTTAAGATTCACATTTAAATAGTTGGGGTGGATTTTTTTCCAAACAAATTGCATTTCAGGAGTATCTGGACCTGCTTGTACAGCAGCTGTGCCAAAGGAACTCCATACAACGTGCCAGGCTGAGCTAGCTCAAGGCTTCTCAGGGATGCAGACAAAACTGTGCCTTGCCACATGAAGGCTGAGCAGTAAATAGCAGTGTGCTGAGGACAAGCTGGCACATGCCCTATCCTGGAAAACAGGAGCCCACCAACACTGCAGAGAGCTTTGCCTCCACCTGCCAGGAGGTGGGAGGTGGATGCAGGGGTTGGTACAAGCTGAGGAGGCAAGTGGTGGAACCAAAGCATTCTGGCATTCCAGACAAATGCTACTCTTAGCAATACCCTAAAGCAGCCACGGTCCATGGTGTGTGAGGGCTCAGAGAGGTGCTGCTGTCAACCTGACACTGCCCAGAGCAAGTGAGGGCATTTCCTGGAAGCAGTGATTTCTAGGCTTCATTTCTAGGAAAGTTCCTGCTCAGCTGTTGTGCTGCTGAAGCAAATATCCCTCAGAAAGCTTTCTCACTGACTGGAAAATGCCAAGTTGCATTTCCATCCAGTTGGCAACCACTATCCAAGTAGTAAAGCATGAGCTGTGTGCAGTGGGGTTGCAGAGGTTGTGATTAAAACCAGGCTCTAGAGATATAAGCTGTGCTGCAAAACTGGGAACTCTCTTCTTCCAGGATGGAAACTGTTCCCCCAAGCTTCGTTTGCAGTCTGCCATGACAAAAGTTCCTTTCTTTAGTAATTTCAGTGTGGAAGCTTCACCACTTGATTGACTTGCATGAAGTTACATTAGAGTTACTGGTGCATGAGGAAATTCCTATGAACAGAGACTAGAATTGGTCCAGGGTGTTAGTTTTATGGCTCATTGTTGAAACAGTGCACTTTGTCAGTCTTCCTGGATTTAAAAGCTCTTCAAATCGAGGCACACAAGGATTTGGAATGATTTTTACTGGCCAAAAGCCTTGCAGTTGTCTCCTGCCTTTTTTTTTGAAGCTCCTTTGGGAACAGGGATATTTCACAACGCCAGGGTGGACAACAAAGAATTTTATCCACCTTTGGTGTAAAAAAATCATGACTTCACCCCTCCCCAGCTGAGGTGATGAGAGCAGAGTAGAGTTACTGCAGCTGGCATCTGCAAAAACTTAGTCTCACATTGCCTGAGTGTTGAACAGTTGCTTAGCAGAATAGGATCCTGGAAGCTTCAGGCTGCCACTCTCTGCACAAAGGAGGGAGGGACTTCTAGAGCTGAAGGCTCTGGGACACTGGAGCACCTCAGGGTTACAGAAATGGTTTGTTGGTTACTCTACAGCATGTGGAGATCTGAAAAGGGCTCCAGGGATTTTACAGATGCTGCCCTCCAGATTCAAATCAAAGAGACACTCTCTGATTCTGTGATTCTCTGTCTGCTGTCCTGCAAGTCCCCGTGCCCAAGAAGCTAGACCTTTGAGGTCTGACAGTGCTTGATGGTGATGGCCAATGGATTTGAGAACTCTCTCCTGGGAGTTTATTGCATCCTACTCTTTCTGAGAGCACTTCTGTGCACAAGGCCACCAGAATACAGACAAACCTGAAGTCCAAAGGCTTTGTCTTGCAGTTGCTCACACAGTCCTGCTGGCTGAATGGATCCAGTACAAGTGAGTATCCAGTTGCCTAAACATAGGTGCCCACGGCTATCGTTGCTGCCCCGTGTGTCCAAGAGAGCTGCTGTGCAACACAAGGCAGCAGCAGATCAGGGACAAAACCTGAGGGCATTGCAACATCGATGGCTGTGATCAGACAACTGACCCCCCAGCCCATTGGGCTGCAGGCTTGGGACCGTGCTGTGCAGGGCATTGATCACCCTGATAGGCAACTGCTGCCTCAGACAAAGCCTCGGCCCCGCAGATAGCTCCAGCAACTTGGCAGATGCCTCACAATTCACAAAAACAAAACTTCCCCACAGGAGGGGAGGGCTAGGGTACAGCAGCCATGTTCTCTGCCCTGGGGCAAAAAGAGTTCATTTTAGGATTTTCCTTTGATTTCCCATACTTTGTTCTTCTGCTGCTTTCATAAAACATTGGTTGTTTTTCTTTTCTCCAGGAAAAAGAAACCTAAGCAGTAAACAGATCAGGCAGTGAAGCTGGATTCCAAGTAACCCATTGTGAGAAACCCAAAATATGAAAAAGAAAATAAAAATACAAAATCTCAGCCAGAAATGTGATACTGCATTGAACTGTTCAGTTCACACCTATCTGTACCAGCAGCCAGTCCCTCGGTGTGCTGTATGCCCTGCACAGCTAGTGCTGCTTTAGCTCAAGTGATCCCTTTTTTGCACTCTGAGTGCAGAGGGATCTCTTTCTACTGACAGGAAGCTCCAAATCCCACATGGCTGCACAATCCAGAGTCTTTGAATCCTGTTAAAATATGTGCTGTCTGAATACTGCCATGTCAGAAGTGGAACAACCTAAGGTGTTCTCTTTGATATTGCAGATGGCTGGGGAGGGCAGGAACAAAATCCTGTTCTTAATAATGGAGGAATAGGGGGGAATAGATTTCTCAGTGCTCTCTGCTAATTTCTTCATTTTCAAAATTCCCCACATCCCCTCCCAGAACATTAGGCCAGAAAAAAAGCCAAAAAAAAAAAAAAGCAGGATTCTTGTAATTGTAATTCCCTCTTTATTCTTGCTACACTCTGCTAAATCAGAGTGAAGCTCTGGAACTGGGGATTTTGTCTTGTATGTCTCACTCTGTTTCCATCTGAAGGCCTGCCAGTGATGCCCCACTGACACGATCTGTGGCAGGCACTTGGGTTTTTTGTCATTTTCTCAAAACAAAGAGCAATCTGACAGGCTTGTACCAGTTTCTGCAGCAGACAATTCCAGAGCCTTCTCCTGGAAACTGCTGTCTCCCATTACCTCTCACTGAGAGGCAGTTCAGTTGCCTGCAGAAAGGAGGTGACAGTCTAGGTGACTGACTGAACTAGATTCCTTAAAAGCCCTGTAGATCTCGATGTTAATCTTCCCAGGATGGAGCTGGTGGACTGATGTCATCATAGATCTGATGAGTTCACAGAACATTTTCAAAGGCCTGAAGTTCTCACGTCCAAGTAGCTGTCACTTGCTGGGAACTAAAGGTGCAAAACTGGAAATCAAGTGATCTAACAGAAACTGCAGATAGGAAGAGCTCTAGTGGGTCAGTGCAAAGGTCCTCTCTCCTCCAATATCCAGTGCCTAAGACTCTTCCCTGAGAGCCCTGTGAGCTTGAATATCCCTTTATCAGCCTGACAGACAGCTAATCTGCCTTGGAAATACCTCTGTGTGCTTGCATCCCATTCACTCCCATTTCTTCACCTTGGTGTTCCACATGCACAAAAAAATGGCAGGACAATTTTACCCCCTTCGAAGAGCCCAAGGAACCTGTCACCTCTTTAAATGCAGAGGGGATTTGGGGCATCTCAGGTTGTGCTGAGGCAGACAGCATGAAACACACAGCAGTTGTGATGACCAAGGACTTGGGATTCTGTGAGTAAAATTGCTATCCTTTTGTGTTTAGCTTCTACTCTGCCTTTTGCCATGAGCCCAGAAAATACACCCACAAGCTGAAAGTTTCTTTTAGCATCTCTGGAGAAAGAACAGTGATTTAAAACCATCCTGATGGAAAGCAGTGTTATCAATGTTACTCAGAGAGGTTTTGAGCACTGATCTATTGTCCCTGTCAGTACTGAGATTCTGATGCTATTAAGAGGTTGCTGATTTCTGACCCTATTTCTTTCCATTTCTCTTGCTGCAGTTGGGAGATTTTTTAAATCTTCCATATGTGGAAGTTTATGTAAAACTGATACTGTGCCAAAGTGATGCATAACTAGTCTGGAAAATCGAAATAATTATATTAATTTGCATATGATCCTCTGGAGGGTGTGCCAGGACATCAGCAATGACTGCAGTGAGGAGTCTGTGTCTGAAGTAAGCACCTAATAACTCTTTTTGCAGGAGTTTTTAACACTGAGCTGATGCAGTCTGTGGCAAGGCTAGAGACTGAGAACATATTGCAGTTATTACAGAGCTTGAAGTCCAAGTTCCTTTTCAGACACGTCACCAGCAGTATGTTTTAATCAAAAGTATTTTAGTGAAGTAAATTGGAATCATCTGAACTCAACTGGCATCATGTTGCCCCAAGTGTGATTTATTTCCTAATTCTTGTAATGAGCTTGATATCAATACTTTGTGATGAACATGAGGACCAAACAGTCAGGATCTATGTTTTCCATTAGCACAGGTCCTACAGAAATATTACTGGTTTTGGCTTTGTTGAGGCAACAAAGAGAATCTTCAAACCAGGCCATAGGGCAGCCATGGGAATGGTCAAAATGCTCCAAAAAATCAATTTTCAGGGACAGAACTTTTTTGTTATTGTTTAAATAATAGGAGAATTAATTCATTCACTGGTTTATTACTGATGGTCTATTAGAAAGTGACCAATTCTGTTCAGAAGTTCTTCATTTCTCCCTGACTGAAAGATAAACAGATGGCATGAGCCCAGTCCTGGGAAAGCAGGCTAAAATACAATGAGACATGTACAGCTGGCCCAGTTGTAGTGAGCAAAGGGAACACCACAACTCCTGCAGGCAGGGTGAGCAGTGCTATGAAATGTCATTTTCCCAGAGCTTTTTGATTTTACCCTGTGGATTGACACTGTGGCACATGAGATTTTCTGCACAAAACTCAATCAGCTCTTTCCCCTCTCACCACAGACAGTATTTACAAGTATGACAGCAGGGCACACACTGCACTGTAGATAAAAGTTTTTAAAATCTCAAGTATGATACCTGGAACCATAGAAGTTTAGCAGAATAAAGCCCTGAATCTGTTTCAAGAGGAGGGGAATTTCTCGTTTTTTCTACCCTTTTTAATTTATTTTTTTTTTTTTGGCTGAGAAACAGAACTGAAGGAAGACTTTGAATACTCAGCCATAATTAAAAGCCTGGGAAGGGCTCCTTTGTATGCTTTTTAACTTGCATACATTTGAACAAATTGCTGTATAGCTCCCTAAACTGTTTGACATTGGCTCTTGTTAGGGCAAATTATAGTTACATCTACTTTTGACCCTGATATCTTATGAAAGAGTAAGTTGCTCTCTACTAAGTTTAAACAAATGCTTGTGCTAAATGCTTGTAATAAGTGCAGTGGCCTGTTAAATTAAGCTTGAATTTATTCAGGAGATGTTAATTTTATGAATACTTTTGAATAAGTAATTATCTTTTTGCCTGAAGCCTGTCATTTGGATGCTGCAATAATTAGGGTGCCCGTTAGCCAGATTTTATCATCTGCTAACACAAAGCAAATACAGAAGGAAATTGCTGGGTGAGGAGAAAAAGTTTCTATCTCAAAGAAGAAGGTGTCGGGCTAAGATTTGAAAAGACACGTCTCTATAAGCAAGACAGGAGGTAAAGGAGTTTTTGGAGCTGATTCAGCAGAGCTCCCCTCACAAAGAGCAGCCGTCACAGCTGGGTGGCTGGAGGCAGGAGCAGGGAAGGGCCCATCGGGCTGGGGGCAGCCACTCTTTGTGGTGAGTAGAGCATAAGAATCTGATGGGAGCTCACTAACGTGCATCTGTCAAGAGAACAGCTCACAGGAGCTGCTCATCAACAGATGAGATTGGTCTCAAGGAAACCATGAGAAGCTGCAAACATGCTGGTGCTCACTGCCTGGGAATGGCATCTCCCCCAGTTACCCAGCCCTGGGAGTTGTATAATCATCCCCTTATCCTGCAATCCAGGCAGCAATTTTAGCTCGTTCCTATGAGCCTCACAAGGATTTCACTGCCACAGTTACTCACATGTCTGTAAAGGTGCTTTTTAAGCTAAACTTTAGTCTCTGTAGTTTGGCCATGTGCTCCTAGTGGAGTCCACTGAGTCTCTGCACTGTAGAGTTCAGTATTGCTGCACAGAATTGGGATGGAACTAGCTGGCTTTGGATGTTTATCTGTGGAAATAAAAAGTGAGATCTCTGCTTCACACATCAGGGAGCACCAGGGTAGAGAATGTTACACACAGAGCCAGTGCCAACCAGCAGACCAAGACAACCTGCCTTTAGTGGAGGGAGCAGCTCTTGTTCCTTCTCTGCCCCTGCTTGGCCAGTCAGGACGTGCCTTTCTGGGTGAGTCCAGGCACAAGGCACAGGAATGTAGGAAATGACAAGAAGGTGGATGGTGGGGATTTGCAGCCATGATTTACTACCATGGAAGGTGCTGGTGTTTGTGTGGGACACACTTCCATACCTTGACAGTAGATGCAAGAGTGTCCTGCTATTTGAGGATGCCTTAGATAGCTCCTTCACTCCACCCAGCTAAGGCCTGAGTCCTGCAGTCAGTAAGTTGGATGGTGCTCACTTGGAAGCAGTGGGGTTAGGTGCTCAAAGGCTGCTGAGTCTGTGTTGTCCATGCACACACAGACCTGCACTGGGAGATCCTGGTGCAAGGCTCTTGAGGGAAACTCCTGGTGTGGGCAGGAGGAATTTCTTTTAAGGTTCATCTGCAGAGTGCCAGATGCATTTCTGACTATAAAAATAGCAACAGTGCCCTTTGTCTAGATGACTTTAAGGGCATAATTTGTCTTATATTGGTATAATAACTACTGTCTTCTCATGTTTAGTGTTGTAAGAACAGCCAGAAGGCATTCAGGCTGCATGAAGCCCACACCAGAAATGTTGTTTTCTCCATAACACATGTTAAGTCCTCTATTGTTTCTGGAAATCTTTGTAGTTCGGATGCATTCTCCTGCTGTCTCATCATCTCTGTGCACGATAAACTGGGTACTTTGGACTATTGTTTTATAGAACTGTGGCTATGAAAATGAAATGGCCTTTTCTTTTATTTGAGCAATGAAGTGATGGAAAGACACAGACATTTCCCTGCTGGGAAGTGAGTGTGTGTTTTAAACCCCAGAGCTGCCTGTGCCTTTGCCACAGTTCTTCTCCATTTGTATGACTGGAGTGCACAGGAGGACCGAGCCCCTCGCCCACCCCAGGCCCCACAGTGCTAAGTGCTGTGCACCCACAGTTTGAGGACCTCCCAGGCTTCAGACTCTGCCTGGGGCAACAGTGCTGGGGCCAGAAAGACACACTCCTCTTCTCCCAGGGGTTCAGCTGGTCCACACGCAGGTTGTCATCTCTCGTGTTTCAGTGAGGAGCTGGAGGGACTGGGGGAGAATTAGAGCAGCACAGAAAATAAATCATTCACGTAGCTTTGCTTCAGTGCCTCCTCTCTCAGCACTCTCCACAGCAAGGCCTTCCTCCAGAGCCACACCATTGTCACTTCCCTGGGTTCTTGGCTCAATCCAAGCCTGGGAAACAGCTGGTGTGGGGGTGGGGTGCATCTCAGGACAACCCTGGCTTGCGTGAAATGAAGCTGCGCTCGGCTTTAATCTGGAGTTACGTTTGAGTGCATCCAGCTTGGTCTGGGCAGCCATGATAGCTGGCTGAGGCCACTTGGCTTCATCTGGGGAAGGGTAAATGACTGAAAGGAGGAAAACAAGGCTTTTTAATTGCCAAGCCACTGGAATCAATAGGGAACTCTGCACGCTGCTGTGCGTGGTCTCCATGGACCCCATATGAAAGATGAAGGCAGCTGTGACCTCACTTCACCACCCTTGCCTCAATCAATAGCTACCAGCTTTTAAAGTCCCAAAAGGTGTGATTAAGGCTCTGCTGCATGAAGTTAGCAATTTCTAGCATGCAGCCCATTGTCCTGACTGAAAGGACCTAAGAGCCCTTATTCTGTGAGGGTTAATGACCAGATGTCCCTGGAAGGAAGCCCATCGGCCCTCAGTGCCAGGAATTACTCCGGCGACTTCATTCCCATTTGCATCCCTGTCTTAGCCTCACTGGGCAGTGTGGAACACTCCACTTGAGCAGAGGGGTAAATGTCTGTACAGGAACAGTCCCAGTGATGTCCTGGGAGAGGACTGGAAAGAGAGTTATGTTAATTCACTGATGTTGTATGGACAATGCCCTCAGTCTATGAGAGGAAGCATCAGAGGGATGCAAACCCAAACCCTTCCATACCTGAGAGTCCAACAGCATGTGTTTCAAGGCCATGTATCCAGCACTTTCTCTGGAGCAGTCCCTCTTCTGAAGTAAGTGCTTGTGTAGCTGTGACTGTGGCAGCAAGGTTTAAATCAGCCTGTCCCTTTGGAACAGCAACACTGAGTGAACAGGCCAGTTGGATTGTCCATTGTCCCCGTGCAAACAGCAAGGGCAGGTTGATGGTTTGCAACAGCAGATGCTTCAGCACCTTTAACAGGAGGAAAGGGCAGTATAGTTTGGAGAAATAAATGAACAGAGCCAAAGTTGCCTCATGTATGATGGATGTAAGCAGCACATTTAGCAATGCTGATATGAATACATCATTCTCTAGGGGTCATTTTAATGTCACAGTTTTCATGCAGAAATGCAACAGTACATACATCAATTTAAAAGGGGGTTTTGAGCAGCTGGCTTTCTTACTTTCATTTTTCTTTCTCTCTTTCTCATTATTGATCCCAGAGCTCAAAAGGCTGTGAAGAACATCTCACACCAAAGAAAACACTAATACTGGTATCTTGCTCTCCACATGGTGTATTATTGACTGTAGGTTACTCCACTCGGGCAGCACAACTGGATAGGGAATCTGGTTAGCATAGTGCAACCAGAGTGTATGGTAATTACTGGGGTGTCATTAGCAGTCTCATGACACGTTTTTGCTGTTGTTAATTAACAACTTAATTGTTTTTCTTCGTACATTAATATTTTTTTAAACTTTGAAGTGTATTTATAAAACTCTACTCCCTGTAGCCAGCAGCAGCTTTTCTTTTTGAGAAAGAAAAGCCCTGTAAGTCGTTTTTCCACAGGCTGTGCCTTGCAGGTGAGTCTCTTGTGTAAGGACAGGTCATGAAGGATTTGCTGCTCAAGGATGGAGGCAGAAATAAACTTAAGCATGCCCAGAGTATGGAGCACAGATGAATCCAGCATGATTCAGTTTGAGTGCAAGATTAGTTCCCTTTGAAATGCCATCAGAAAGCATTTGCTCACAATCTAGGTCACAACAACAAAGGCTATGGGAGGGACTGACTGAAAGCAAAAGGAGGGAAGCTGAAAGTACCTACGTTCCAACAGCTGTCTAAGTCTGAGCCAGATGTTTGCAATGTTCAATATTCTGTGGGAACAGAGGTCTGTGCCCATGGAGACCCTGCACTGGGAAGAAACTGAATTGAACATATATGTAAGTCCACACAAGGACCTTGTGACTGTCTTACCTGTGCTACTGCTAAAAATCTCTACTTCCCTTCGTGCTAAAATTATGCTGAACACTCATTTTCCCAGCTAGATAAATGATGGTTTTCTTCTACTGCTTCACCCCCTTTCCCTTAATAAAATAATTGTTCTTTGAGCTCAATGCCGTGAATCAAACACTGATACAGATTAAGATGAGCAGCAGATGATGGGAAACAGAAAATCCAGGCAGACTCACTCAGCATAAACAAATATTTGGAGGTGCATTGCTGAAGGAGTGATTAGTTTGCCAGCTGTAGGCAGAGCTACAGAGGAAATGAAAAAGATGGAGTACGCTGCAAACTGCAGAGGGAAAGAAACTACATCAGGCTCCACTGATTCATAATGCAGCAGGGAAAAGAGTGGGGTTTGGACTGGGATCTGCTGGGTTTTAAGATTCCTGCCTCTCTGAGAGTCAGTCCATCTGTGAGACGCTACAGAAAGAGCGTCACGCCAGCACTGGAGCGGAAACTTTGCTTTTCTGAGCAGGCAGAGGGAGGGGGGGAGCCCTGCAGAAACCCCAAGCTCTCCTAGCAGGAAAATATTGCATGTACCTTTTCCAAATCCTTCGGGATGCAGCTGCGGATAATGAAGATAAATGATTCCTTCAAAATGTCAACGTAGAATGGAAACGAGCTACGGGTAATTCACCTCAGCTTTAGATTCTGATGGCAAGCGAGATAATGGCATAATGGAGCCGATTAATGCAGTAGGAGGTAGAAACAGACAAAAGCGAGAAGGATGCGGGGTTATTTAAAATCTGAAAGCGATGTGTGTAAAAGGCTGAGGTTGGAAATCACCGCCGAGGTCGGGGAAACATGAAGAGCACACGCGGGATAATGGAAGCGCATCCCTCGCACAGGGAGCGGCGTCAGCAGCGCCCTCTCCAGAGGCACCGCAGCTCCAGCACGAGGTGGGAAACAGGCAGCCAGTCTTCAGAAACACAGAGCTTTTTGACATGAAACAGAAAACAGCCGGGCCCCAAACCTCTCCTGTCAGCAATGCAACATTCACCGGGAAAATTCAGTAGGTTAGGGTGGGATTTCTACTGATGATTTCTACTGAGGCTTTTGCATCTCAGTAATTCTGGCACTGGGCAGTATTCAAAGGGACACAAGAAAGATACTTCCAAGGTCCTCTTTTGTTTTACATGATGCTGTGAGCTCCAGTCTGGTGATATGGAAGATGCCTGCTTATGGTAAGAGGTTTTTGGCAGCCTGGAGATTCTCCTGATGCCTGGAAATGACAAAAAAGATCTGAGAGAAAGAAATCTAAACTACATGCAATTCTGAAACAGAACACAAGTCACCTTTCACTTCACACTTAATGCTGGCTGATAACGCAGCAAGTGGAGGATCCTTTTGTGTCACTCCCTCATCTTTTGAAGAAAATTTGGGACATAAATTAAACCAAATAGAAAAACCTTATTTTGAGCTGGAAGTTTTGAAGGGAGAAGGTTCAAGGATGGGACAAAGCAGGGAAGCAGGAAACCTGGTTCATTTCTGTCAAGCTGATCAGAGGATTCCTGGGTGATAATGCAGGCACTGCCTGAGCCCTCATGAACCCTAAGCAACAGGGTTGGCCTGCTCTGCTCACAACAAAACACAGAGCTGTCAGTGAGGTCTGAGAACAAGGCTAAGGGACACACACCCTGTTGGAGTAGCTGTGCTTACAGAGCAGGGCTGGAAGTACAGCTGGCAGCCTCTATTAATAAGGTTTAATCTGTTATCCAAGGAGACAATATCGTGGCAGCCTGTGACCTCCCAGAGGGAGACTGACTACTAACTTCTCTAGGATGGTTTAGAAATGATCTTGTAGCCCTTCACAGCCTTTCCTCTAGTGATTTATCATCTCATATGCTTTTGAGAATCTCACATCTGCCCTTGAAACCTTTTCAAGCTTACCCTGGTAGCTCTCTTAGATTTTCCCACGTTTGTAAAAATCCCCAGAGCCACAACATCCCTCCCCAGCAAAGCTGCCCTTGTTGAGGGGTCTCTGCACACAGGGCAGTGGGGCTGTAGCAGAAGGCTGTGCCACAGTGTGATGGTCACTGGTACTCTGGGCTTCCCCAGCCATCTGTCACCTCTGGGATGCATCAGGAGCAGGCTCTGCTACACGTGCACAGGCCATGCTACAGTGGCTCTCTGGTTGGAGGCAGCAGGGTATTGCTTCTAAATAGAAAAATACTGCTAGGAAGAGAACAAAGACTTTCAACTGAGTTTTATTGCCTGGGCAGCAGGTATCAAAGAGCTTTCTAGCTCTTCTGAAGGCTCTTCAGTCCAGTTGGATTAGACTCAGTACAGCTGTTCTCCAACTGGCTTTACACATGCTTCCAGCAAATGCTCTTCCTGCTGTTGCTGTCCTTCTTCCGGGAGATGCCCCATCCTGCTCAGCTCAGCTCAGAGACTTGTTCTTCCTCCTCCTTCTCGTGTGATGCTTCAGGCCTGGCAGTCTCCATCCCTGCATCCCCTCTGTGCTTCCCAGCATCAACCTGCAGCACAAAATAGTTGGCGTTACCAGCAAGCAAATGAAAGTGAGGTTGTGAGTAGAGGAGATGCCAAGCTCCTCTTGCTCTGCTCTCCCCTCTACACCAGGAGTGCTTAGCTCTAACTGGTTCTTCTTGCACTCTTACAGAGTGAGCTCTACTGTACCCAACTGGCTCCTCATTTGCCTTGGGGTTGCTCAGCAAAGGCAGCAGGACAAGTATTTCCTTGTGGAGATGGTGAGGATTGTACAACCGGCAGCAACAATGAATTGTTCTGCCTCTGCTGTGGCTGGTGGAGTGCAGAAACCTCTGGTAGCAATGCAGGGGTGAAGGAGGGCTCACAGTCTCTGGCTTCTAACTGCATTTGGAAGTGAGCAAGAGTGTGTACATTTAAAATAAAACAGTTGAGTGTGTCTGTGCTGAAGAAGCCAGGACAGCAGGAGCAGAGCAGCTCCTCTTCTGCTAAAGAGCTGCTGGTGGGTGATCCCGGTGGGAAGCTGAACTGCAGTGGCAGGAGTAGGTTCCGAGCTTGTCTAAACTCCTTTGATTGCTCTCCACTGCATCCAATGAGACTCTGCTCGGCTCTAGCCCAGATTTCACTTCATCCATAGGGTGCAGATGCCACCTGCAGGAGCCACTCGATCCAGCCTCCTGCAAGCTACAATAGCTGCGAGGGGAGGGTTTAGTTCTAGTGCTCAGAGGTGTCACAAAAGTGACCCTTGGGTCATGAGACACTGAGACTGAGCTGCAAACACAACTTGCTGTGAGCCAGGTCCCAACTCACCAGAAAATAAAATGCAATTAAGTGGCTTGTCCTGCTGTGGAGAGTTCCATGGATGACTGCAGACTGCCAGGTGTGGATAAGCTGCCATCATATTAGAAGCATTTAATAGCAAACAGCAGTTAAAAAGAGTTAAAATACCATCTACCCTTCCCCACTAGGGAATTGCTGTGCCTGTGCTGAAGGGTGTAACTTTATGACCATTCTGTCTCACTAAACCCCCTAAATTCCTTTCTGAGGATGCATGGAACGTGTTCCTCCTCTGAAGGGATGGAGCTCTGGGCTCTGCAGCTGCTTAGCAGTGGTGCCCAGCACTGAGCCCTCCTAACTGCCTTCCCTCCAGATGTGAGACATGCACGTAGTGGTTCTCACCAAAGGAAACATTCCCCCAGTGAATGAGGGGAGCAAGCAATTGGGCTCTCCAGAGCAGGAGCAGATGGCAGGTGAGCTCTACCTTCCTGAGAGGGAAACACTTGTTCCCAGAGGCTCAGGGGTGAAAGCTCGGCCAGCAGTGCCTGGCCTTACAAAAAGTCCTGAGGTAAGAAAACTGAACTGTGCCTCCCCCTGTTTCCAGCAGTGATTAGGAAAGAAGGCAACAGATGCCATCCATTTAAAACAAGCCTGTCAGTAACAACCACAGCCTGAACCAAAACAGATGTCACCTCTGTGGCTGTTAAGTCTGATATTTCCCAGACTGCCATGAGTGCTGGACAGTGGAGCTTGAGGTTCCCCAGTTGCTTGTTGCACTTCCTGAAATGAAGACCTCGTGCTCACAACTCAGGTTCCAGTTAATCTGCCATCAGCACAAAACAGGCCTTCTGACAGCTCTGGGAAAAGGTTGAATTCACTCAGGCTCTCAGGAGTCACTAGAAAAGGCAAGTTTTTGAGCTCCCTACTGATACAGGAGGATCAGTCGTAGGGCAACCTGCAAATAGGTGCCTGTGTTCAGGAGAGTAAAAGGTCACCATGCTGTTGATTTATTGTATGATCCATCTGGAGCTAAGCCATGTTTACTCTACTGAATTTCCCTTTTGGTATTAATAGTCTTCACAGCAAAGTTGTTCTCCCAAACAGACTTTCTGCAGGATCCCACACTTCCCTCACAAGTGAAAATCATCATAAACTCCTCTTTTCTTCATCTGGAGAAGTCAAAGATACTGAGCCCCAGAAATAAGTTTGGAAAAGCAGCTTCCATGATACTTGACCCTCTCCTTACACCCAACCTGAACTTTAGACCATTCATGTGCTATCTCTAGATGTTTACAAGTCAGCATTATAATCCCATTTACTGAAAGTCTGCTGAGTGCTTGGGAGGGACTTTTAGGGGGATTTTAGAGTTGAGCATATCTGTCTAAATGGCAGGTCTTGGAAGAGATGAAAACAACCTTCTTGACTTCCTGAGCACTAGGATTTTATCACAGCAACTTGAATTGCTATCAGTGAATCAAGTAATAAACATCAGAGGGAGGCAATTAATAGCCCAGGAGATAAGTAATCAAGGGAGTGTTCTTTCTCACTGGAGCCCTGGCATGGGCAGGTGACTTGCAGTGTCTTTAGTGTCACAAACTCACTCAGCCAGTGTTGGGAATAAATGTATTTGAGCTCTACATACAACAGTTATATGGAAGTCTGGGCAGAGCCAGGGTTAGAAACAATTGGATTCAAAGGTCTGGACTTTAAACTGTTGGAGCAATCTGCTTGTCCTGTTGAGGAATGTGTGGAGTGGGTGCTGTCTGATTGCTCCTGATAATTGTGTCATCCATCTTTATAGAAAAAAAGGGGCAGACAGAAGAAAGGCACAACCAGAGAGGAGTCTGGCATTACAATGGCTTCTCTCTTGGTCTCTCTTTTCTATGATGCTGCTGTGGAACACAGACCTAAGAGCATTACCTAGCTCAGCTTTTTCCACAACAAAACTGCTTTCTCTGGTTGAAGGCTGAAATACTGTGAACAGCAACATGGGAATTCTCTCTATGGAGTGATTGCTTTTCACAGTATTCTCCATTATTCTCAATCACACACACAAAACAAACCCCAAACCCCAGTATGCAGAACAGTGGTGCATCCAAAAAGAAAGAAAATGTTGAGTATAAATTAACATAAATAGCCAACTTTGTGTTAAAAACAAATATATATAGGATTAGCTTTCCAAAAATCTGTCTGATATGTGAGAAAGGGATAAAAACCTCAACATTTGGGGCTAAAGGATTTAGCATCTGAACAAGAAATACTCCACACTCTCTACAATTTCTTTCCCTGGACATATCTGACTCACCAAATTCAGTCTTCAGCCAACAGTGGAGGATACCCAGGTGTCACTGGCACCCTGTGGACTAATCCCACTAACCCAGTTCTGCAGCCCCTCCAAGACTCAGCAGGCATCACTGCAACCCAGAATAGGGAAAAGATCCCAGAGTTATGGCTGCTCACACAGTTTGGAGAGTAAGTTCCGCAGTCAGGGTGTCATTCTGTCACAGGTCAGGGAGGCAATGGCAGTTTAGGTCAAAACAAATGCGGGCAAAATGAAAACGGATCGATCTGAGGCTGAGCCAAAGCCATCTTTTGGGTAACCCTTGCTGCCTGAGCCTGGAGATGAGTTCTGGCTGCACCAGTGGGTAGACCCTAGACATTATCTATCTCAGACCCTCACCCGGGCCTCCCTGGGCCCCTCCGCGACCAGGGCCTGCGAAAAGCGCCTCGGCCCCCCAGGCCCCAGCGCGGGCGGGCAAGGGGCAGCCCAGTCGGCGGCCGCTGCCCGCGGGCCCGTTATGCGGGGGAGGAGC
>JANHGL010002463.1:0-10356 GCA_024611195.1 Ceyx melanurus | reverse complement strand
TTTCTTTCCTTCTTTCTTTCTTTCTTTCTTTCTTTCTTTCTTTCTTTCTTTCTTTCTTTCTTTCTTTCTTTCTTTCTCTCACTCTCTCTTTCTTTCTTCCTTTCTTCTTTCCTTTCTTTCTTTCTGCCTTTACCAAAAAAATCCACCTGATTTATCTTGAAAGATTCTAAACTTCTTAAGCAAGCAATAGGGTCTGTGTTGGTAAGTAGGTAGTGTGTATTTCTAGCTTGATGTCTTTAATTGTTTGTGCTTGCTTTGTCTGCTGAGCATTTGCTTAACAAGTTTAATATTTATAAATGTTAAATCTTTGTTTTAGCTGCCTTGTGGTCACATTACCGCTTTTGGTGATTAAGTGTAACCGAGGCAAACACATTTGATAATGTTCTAATTCACACTGTGGAAGGCTGGGTGCCACAGTGCAGCAAGACCTGCTTTGTTCAATTTTTCTGGCGTTAATAAATCACCGGCTCCTAATGCAGGGCCAAAAAAGCAATGGAAAGGCAGTGAGCATTGTAAAGAAAAAGTCATGGGCGAATTTCTCTATGACTCATTAGTCTGAACGATTTATGTATTAACTTAAAGTGCCGCAATGAATATTAGAGTTTGGATAACAACAATTTAAAAAATAAAATAATAATAATAACAGAATTTCTTAAGTGCTTTGTTGCTACTTAGCAACTTCAAAAAGCAGCGTAGTTTAAAGGACAGTGGCAATGTAAAATAGGGTGGTGTGACTTAATAGCTCAAAAAATAAATAACCGAAAGTCTCTGGCACTACTTCCAGATACATGCTCCATATTTAATACGAATGGGGCAACCCAGTCACGACACGTTTGATCGATGATTATTGCTGTTTGTAACATGACTATTGATTAGGGATCAAAACTGCTAAGGTATGAGTTTGAGCCTAAAATGCCAAGGGTTTCTGCCAGTGCTGGAACCGAGTAGAGTGAAAGGGAGAGCTAAGAATAATCTAAAGGCAACAGCGCCTGAGTGCAGCTTGAACTTAAAATTGTGTTTTGTGTTTGCCAGTAGATTTTAGCAGTCAGCGCTCTCGAATTTATGAGACGGCAATAAACAGTTTAATAGGCTATTATTGCATGATTTTATGTAGACTGGAGTTCAACACCAAATTTAAAATTATTAGGATAATTATGGAACTACTGAATTACCAAAGCAAAGTCTCTGCTCGAAAAGTTCTCCCAAGACAGACGTAATATTTCCAAGGCTCAGATGACACACTTCTGCAAGAAATGTTATTTAATTATTTTCATTTACATTTACTGACAATTTTAAGATGCGTTAGCTGGCTTTTATTAGCCAGAATGAATGGGGAGGTTACATTATTATATCTGACAAATTCATATGTAAACGTGATTCAGTAAGCGTCATACGAATAATCTGAGTATTGTCCTTTTGGATTATATAATATTGTTTATTTTAGAGGAAGACAAGTCCTGGTTTTTTCCCTCCTTCAGTGGCTTTCAGTGTGTTTTGGTGGTGGTGGTGATTTTGTTTGTTTGTTGTGTTTTGTGTGGGTTTTTTTTCTTCTTGTTTTTGTTTTTTGTTATTGTTTTTAAGGCTTCGGGCCCGATTCCGCGTAAGTGAGGTCAGTTAGTCTCTTAAGGTGCTAGTGGTGGCAGGATCGGACCCCGACTGTTTCAATAAAAGCCCAACTACAGTACTCCCAACATTTTTACTGGCATCCTTTCGGCGTTTTATTCAGCAAAGATGAACACCACCACTTGTGTTTAATGTCTGTTCTTGATTAAATGATCCTAAACAAAGGTTTCCCAGAGGAAAATAAAGCAGACATTCATGTAACAAGAGTTTGGAATGACAATGTTTCCAAACACTTGGAAACAGAAGGCATAGCTGTCTACAGGAAAAAAACAAAACAAAACAAAACAACAACGACAACAAACCCAAACAAACCACTAAGAAAACAAATAAACAAACAAATCAAAACAACAACACCACAAAAAAGCCCAACCGCAACCCACAAAACCCCCCAAAAAACACCACCACAAAACCAAACAAACCCCAAACAACAACCAACCCAAAACCCAACAACCACACGCTTTTGATTATCTCAGCTCCCCGTGCTCTCCTCCCGGGTGGGAACCCACTCTCCACGCCGGGATCCCGCGCCCGCTCCATCCCGCCCAGCGCCGGGGCTCGCCCAGTGCACCCGGCAAACCATGTGTTGCTATGAAAGAGCAAATACCTCCCCCTGCACTCTCCACTAAGGCACTGTTTGTTGCTTGTTTACAGGGAGCCCCGAAAAAAAACCCGCTTGGTTGGAGCGCTGGAAGCTGGGAGCGCTAAGCCCAACTTTGCGCAGCTGGAGGAGGTAAGAGCCGGGAATCATTTTTTTGCGCCAATCGCTGCGGTAAGAAAGATCTTTGCCTAGTACCTGAATGAAGATTTTTTGTTGTTCTGATAAATATTTAACTTAGCCGGATTTTTTTTTTTTTTCCTGGAGTGCCTCTATTCATCTTTCGTGGGCAGTGAATGCGCGTGTCTCGGTAGACAAAGAAGTGTACGGGACCTGAGTGATCGCCATCCTTATAAAGGCACTGGGGACAGGAAGGATGCAAAGTCATCTGAAGAGCGAAGAAGGTTGAGAATTTCTTTGTTCATTCTTAGCTCCTTCCCAAGCCAAAGGCGTAAGGCAAGGGAGAGAGGGTTGGAGTAATTTCGGTGTTGAATGGCTTATCGCGGCTTGTCTGTTTGCCTCCTCCTTGAGGAGTTCCGCAGCCAGCCTCGCAAACATGGAGATCATGTGGGGGATGTTAGGAAACCTGATTTTTATCTGAGTGCATGCACTAAAATGGATGGCGAATATTTTTCGGGTGTTTGTGTGTCCCGGCCTGCTTTGCAGCGGGCGGACGTGTTTGGTGGTTCGAAGTTACTGGACCACTTCTTGTGCCTGGTTCCTTTGGCAGGAACTTATGCTTTTCATATTGATCATTTTCTGATGCCGGCCGCCGAGAGGGGAAGATTGCAGAGAATTAGCTTGAATTCCTACTAAATTTACCTGCTTCTTTTTGGACGCTGATGTACAATTAGTGTATTTTACTACCTTTTAAAAGCCGCCATAAATTACAGGACTACAAGGGCTCTTTGTGTTGACTTAATGGGCTGCTTAAATCTTAACTACAAAAAGGCTCTGCAAAGGTCTATTCACACTTGCGTTAGGAAATTAAAAGTGAAGATACGGTACGAAGGATTCTTCCTCCAGTGATATGTACCCACAGCACTGCATGTAGAGATTGTTGGTAGATAGCTGAGATTCCTAAATGGACCCAAAACTGCCTCATTTGACTCTGAGCAGAACTTCTCCCACAAGGCACAGTCGATAACTCTATTCGTTTTATCTTCTTGGAAATGATCAAAGACCAATCTCCATCAGACGCACAAAAGTAGGTAAACAGCTCTGCGTCCCAGCAGATTTCAAATCTTTCGAGGAAGTGAGAAAATAATTACTTGCATCATACGGTGATTCCCATTTAATCTCCTCATGGGAGTGATAGGCTTACCTCTTAACAACTGGCGTAAAAGTAAACTCGAAAGACAGTAAAAATTCTAAACCTAATTATACCGAAGGTAACTTTAAATCACATTAATGCTAAGAGTGTCTATTAATGCCAGAGCTGGCACAAAGGGTCTCTCCTAATGAAGTCACGTTATAAACGCAGATCTGTTTGTTGTTACTGAGCCTGGAATTTCAGCTCAGCTCGAAGACATGTGTATAAAGCACGGAAAAATCAGTAGCAGACCTACTGATAAATTCCACATTTTTCTGCTAGAAACCGTGTTTCAGGTCTCCAAATCACTGAGGTAATAAAACACAATGTTGAATGTCCAGAAACAGAAACAAAGAGATATATGGGCTGGTGGGGGAAATCTAGCGTCTGAGACTCGCAAAACCATTTGAATTTGTGTTTGAAAACTCATAATCACTGTATTAGAGCAAAGAAAACTTGCTCCAGAATCGTCGGAAGGGAATTTACAGCTGTGATGCCGGACAGCATAAAGTTAGGCAGACTCCCCCTTTCGCCCTCCCAAAGCACACCCTGTGGAAGGTATTCACTCGTCAAGAAGCAACTTTTCTTAAGAATTAATTAGTTTCTCCACTACACACACAAAGTTAATTGTTAAACAGTAGTTTTAGCATTAACTTGACCATTAATACTAATAAAGTTGTTCACAGAAACAGGGTTTTGAAACCAATAGCCATAGCTAGCGTTAAGGCATTTAAGCTGACTTATGATTGTGATTTATTGCTTTTGTATTTTCTATTTGCTCAGGACTGTAACTTCTAAAGCCATCTTTCTGCTTTTGACTCAAAGCAGTCGATAACTTTTTACAGCAGCCCAAAGAAAGACTTGCTCTGCTTTTTTCAACATCTGTCCCATTCCCCATTAATATCAGTTTCATTATTGCAGAATAACTTCTCTGTTTATTTCTTTTATGAGATCTAAACTCACCGTATTTAAGAGTCTTGAGTCCATCTCGAGTAAATATGACCCCGGTTTACGTTGAGAACGAGGGCTGTGGAGTTACTGGTCATGGCAATAGTTACAGACTTAGGCGTTTGTGGTTAATGCTCTTACTTTCACAAAGGTATATAGTTTTTATTCCGGTTCTTAGTGAGGGATAATAGATGTATATCCTGGTAGTAGCCTAGTCATTTCTATATGAAAAATTGCAAATTCCTCATCTGCTGTAATGTCACGCTGGCTTTGCTGCAATGTCCACCGCTATATACACGGTTACTGATGGGTTTAAATTCCAGTGGCCCACATTTACAATCCAAGTGAAAGTATACACAGATTGCCCATAACATTAAAAATCACCTTTAAAAAGGAATCGCCTTCCATTCTGTTCAATGTGGTGCCGGTGAAACGGTAAGTATATACAGTTAGCTGAAACTTTTCCTCGAGCTCAGGAGGGATGGTGGAAAAAATCAGCTATATACATCATGATGCAAAACGCTGGAGTCACAGAAATGGACCAGGAACACATTAAAAGCGTGAACTATTTGAGTTTCTTTGACTCATTCCAGAAAAGTTGCGTGAGTTGAGAGTTTCTCCTTTCTTTGTTTAGTTTATTGTGTCAATAGCACAAGTTAAACAACCTTACAGGGAAGATGTGGTGTTCTCACATACAGGGAAGCTGCCTAGCTCTGAGCTGCATACAATTTTTGTTCCTTTTTTTTTTTTTTTTTTTTTCACCTTTAGAAACCTATAATTTTGTGCATCACTCAAAACAGCTGTATAGGAAATGCGTAAGCACAGGTTTAACAGCAAGGTCCCAAAAGGTTTTGCAAAACTCAGAGCCACGTCAGTGAAGGAAGATGTATTCTTCATAGTGTGTTACAAGGATAAAAATCAACTAGCCTCTTAGAAGCGACTCTTTTTGCCTTTGTCAGGTAATTACAGGTCTTTTTTAGTTTCTACAGGAGCCCTGATGTAGTGTGTGGGAGTTGAGCAAGCCCTATACAATGGCAGGGTAGGGGTGGCTGGGAGTGCAGGGAAGGCTGGAAAGAATAGTATTAATTTTTGGGCCGTTTAGAAACGGGCTGGAAAGAATAGTATTAAGGTTTGGTCTTTCTTTGGTAGTTGCAGCGGACATGCGACCTGGGACAGAGTGGCGGGCCTGGGGAGAAAACGCAGGTTAATTAGGCTAAGTATCAAAGTGCAGTGTAATCCCATATTACAAGAAGAATTCCTCTTACCTTCCAATGGGCTTTGTGTAAAGAAATATTGGTGTGGGAGGAAAAAGAATGAAACCAATCTTCCCCCCTAGTCATCTGCATCTCTTGGATCTCTCCCCCCCCACCCCCTCCCCCTTAAAACTCTTCTTTAACGTACTGGGTTAAGGCTTTAAAAAGCAAAGGCTCGCGCTAAGAAACCCCGTTCCTTCAATGATTCCCTATTTCAAATAAAAGGATTTAAGTTGACGTATGACCACGTGAGCACATAATACAGCGCATTATTGTGGCATTTGGAGTGGAGACCCGGTCTGGCTCCGTCTGCGATTGCTTTTCCAGTTTCTGTTCAGAGCAAGCACTGCTTTCTATTTTTTTTTTTTTTTTTTTTCCCTGCTGCCCCCATCTCCGTCCTCGCAAGAGCTGGCCATTTCGCTGACAGCTTTCGTTCCTTATGGAAAGGTTATTGTCGAGCCGAGAGGACGAAATGCTTCGTTAGAAAGGATGGATTTTATTTTAAGGTATTTCCGTTGATTGTTCATTTATGTGGTGAGTTATTGCTGTTCGAGCAAAGGTCAGTAGCAGAGGCTGGAGTGAGTGCGTGTGTGTGCGTGCGGGTGTGTGCGCACCCAGAGCCAGGCTGCTTCTCTCTTTGTTTCAGTTTGCTGCGGTAAATATTCAACTCTCCCCTCGCAGCGAGCAGAGCAGGCAGAGTTTGCTTCTTTATTTATTTTTCTCCATAGAGACCCCACACTGCTGTTGATGTCCAGCTGCCTCTGCTCCGGCCCCTCGATTGCTATCTGTAGCAGTATTTATGATGGGCTAGAGATGGGAAGACTCTTTTATTGTCGTGTTTGGATTTTTTTTCCCCCTAATTTTATTTAATTTTTATTTTACGCTTATGTTTGTATGCTAATTAATGTATGTATTTGAGGAAGCAGGAGAAAACGATGCGGGCGAGGGATGCTTCTCAGTCGGGGTCGTGCTCGAGTGTGCGGCGGCGGCAGTTGTTGTTTTATGGGTGTTTGTTCGGCCACTACCATTCCGTAAATCGATGAGTGTGCATTGGTGCTGCCATTTTATTTATGATGTTTTAATGGTACTTTGTTTCCCGTGCGCGGAAGGCTTCATGGGCGCTCAGCTCTGCGGCAAAGATTCCCCTTCCCAAATGAGCCAAGGGGCAGCTCTTTATTTCTTCGTGGTGAGAAAGAGCTAAAGAGCCAGCCATGGCTTCTAACAATAAATTATCCTTGGAAATGTGAGGTGTGGTTTTGGTTGGGGTTTTTTGTTGGTGTGGTTTTTGTTGGTTTTTTTTTTTGGTCACTCTGTCTGCTGAATGGGGTTCTGAAAAGCAAAATTAAAAATGGGAGGTGTGGTAATTTTCTTACAGGAGAACATATGCTAGTTCTAAATTCATATTCGTTCCATCGTTTACATAAATATAGATGATATCTGTACGTATAAATATGTAAGTATTTGCATATACATATAAAATACGTGTGCATAGCTGTATATATACAAATAATGCACTTTAAATGACGAAAATGAAAGATCACTTGGCTATAGAAGGGGCGCAAAATGTTACATAAAATGACATTTTCCCGGTGTGAGACGGCTTTGGGAAAGGTTGGAGTTCTGGGGCTCCTTTCCTCCAGTCCACTTCCCGCCTCCAGTCTATTCCTGCGCTATCATTCTGTGCCCAGTTACCGGCTGCTTGTAATTACTTATCTTCTAAGGGGTCAGAAAGAGGGAGAGAGGAAGAAATGCAAACAATTATAAAATCTCCGCTGAAACCAACGAAACATAGAGGTTATTTCCACTCGGAGCTGTTCACGACCGTTCTGCAGTGACCTGCAGGGAGATGTTTGGGTTTTCTTGCTTTCCTGCTCATTAAACCGCTCTCAGAGAAGAACTGACCCAAATATCTTTAGATCTTTCTTTCTTTCTAGCTTTCTAGCTTTCTTTCTATCTGTCATCTATCTGTTTCCATTCTCACCATCCTGAAGCACGTTGTCTTTTCTTAGATCTGACATCCTTTCTTCGACGACGGCAGAGGAAAGGGGTTTCATTCCCAGCTTTTGTGTCTACTAGCAAATGTATCTTGAAATGGGCCAAAACGCAGCTCAAAAAAGAAAGTATAAGCTTTAATTGTAGCTCGATTACTTGGCAGCGTTTCTTCTGATTTATGACCTAGTTCGTATGCATATTGACCCAGTTAAAGCACTCATAAATAATACAGTCCTGCTCTAAAGCAAAAGAAAACAAGAAGAGTTGTGGGAGAGAGTGGGGTTTCTGATGGTTGTGTTAAATAACCCGTTTTCTGAGTAAATAGCAGAGTCCCTTGCTATTTTCTAGTGTTAGCGAATATAAATAATAATTCAGATTAACCACGGCTTGCTTCAATAGTCCAGTCCTTCTCTGAGGCAGATAATATTATCTTCTATCTGTAACGACTTGTACAGACACCACTTCCAAAACCATTTCCCTTCTCCAGCAACTCCCCACCTTCTTATTTAATCCCTAAGAGATCTCCCCAAATCAGCCTTGAATTATGGTGCTGCTTGCTTCCATTTTGGAGTATCCAAGTACAAAGCGTTTTACAGATATTATTTTATTCGGAAATTAAGAGTAATTCCAAGAAAGGCGGGATAGTGCCGTAGAATGGAACCCTTCGGGAAGAAAAGGCAGCTCATTTCTGAGCCAGGAATCAGACCCAAAAGCTGCCGAGCCCTATAGCTCTCCGCAGAATTGATCAGGAAGAAAATAATCGGCCTCTGGGAGGGAAAGACAGATTATAGCAGCGGGGATCTGTGTGTTGGGATAGTTATCCCGACATCATAGAGACATTTGAAAAAAAACCCCCACCAAAACAAAACAAGTAACCTCATGTTTAAAATTATCTCTTTGGGGAGAGAGGGGGCGTGAGGAAACGGGACAAAAAGGTAAAATCCTGCAAAATACTTTTTTTTCAGGCACTAAGACGAATGGAGGAAACACTTCAGTATTCCTATGAACGACTCCGGTTCTCACAATTAAAAACCTTTCAAAACCCTTCAGTTATAAGAAGACCCCCTTTTCCCTCCCCATCCCCACTCTTAAATACAGATATATAGCCCGAATATCCCGCTGGAGATAGCTCCGAAGTTTAAATGCACTCCTAGGAAAAGATAGCCCAGGCTTTTGGCAGGACTTCCCAAACCGGCAGGCTCCCCGGCGTCCGCAGGTTCTCAGCTCTGTCCCTTGACAAATCCTCCTCTCCTGTCCGGGGGGCTCCGTCGGGGCGCGGTGCTTCCTCTCGCTATTTGGTCGGGCAAGAGGGCGATTGGCAGATCAGCAGTTTCAGAAGAAAGTGTGGGGTTGATTATTGACTAAAAAGACTTTTTTTTTTTTTTTTTTTTTTTTTTTTTTTTCCTCTGATGCAACATTCAAGGGATTGTTTGAAGCAAAACGCATACGCGGGATTTTTGTCTCTCCTCTCCTCCTACGCGGCCCGCTTCCCCTTTCATGTGGTGCCTTCTCACTTATGCCATAAGGAGCAAGTGTTTTCTGTTTTAGTGCTCTGTTTACAGCTTTGGTACATGAAGTCATAAATCTTGCATAGCCATAAATGACAAAAACCATTGGTATGCGTAAGAGGCCACCCCAACCTTATAGTGCTTTTTATTTCTCGCTTCACCCTGGCTTTGTTTGTGCTTTAAGACGACGGCGGGCTCCCTCGTGCTTTAAACGGACTAGTTATATTTTTAATACCTTAATTAACGAAGTAACGTCAAATTTACACTTAGGCATTATTCGGGGCCCGTAGTCCAGCCACCGTTTGCCAGAAGGGCAGGGGCTGCAACTTTATTGAAGTTCTCGTTTACGCGGTCGTTATCATGTTTATTTTGCAGTGAAAGGGGGGGACACCATCCGCAAAAACCGGGCCGCCGGAGGAAGAGGGGAGCCCTTCTCAGCCCTGCTGAGGAGCGGGAGGCGAAGGCGAGCTGTGTAGCTCCGGGCCCGTGCCCACCCGGGGCTGCTGCCCACGGGCCCCATGGGGGGCTGCGGGCACCCCGACCCGCCTGTGCAGCACATGTGTGTGTGTGTGAGCGCCTTCGTGCCCGTCCGGAGGCGGGGAATATTTGGGGGGTGGAGGGGTGTCTGTACATCTGTGTGTGTGTGTGCGCTCACGCATGCATGAGTTAATAATTAGTAACTCTAATGATTTCCAGCGTGGCTCTGAAAGCATTGCCCAGAGCGGGGATCCTGGTGGGCTTCGGTTGGCTCTCCGGACCCAGCCCTGTCTCTCCGGCTTTGCTCCCCTCCCCGGGATTCAGACAGGGCTTTGCGGGGCTCCAGGTCGGGGAGACGCAGAGAAGCTATTTCACAGCCGCCCCCCGAGCCCACCGGTAAGAGGGACAAAACCAAGTACACCCCCAGCAGCAGCAACCCCGGAGGCTGGTGAGAGCGACCCTTTGTAAGCGCCGTGTGTCGCCATTAGCATAATTTTCCTGGACTTTCGTGACGCCCGGGTGCGGGGGGTGGTGGTGGGGCCCGCACTCCTTCACTGCCGCGCTCCTCCGTTCCCTTCCCAGCCCCCACCCTGCCCTGGGCTTCCCCAGGCTACCGCCTGTCTTTCTTCCCTTTTTTTTTTTTTCTAT
>JANHGL010002461.1:0-12223 GCA_024611195.1 Ceyx melanurus | reverse complement strand
ATCCTGCTCAGGCAGGGGGGTTGGACTAGATGATCTTCTAGGACCCTTCCAGCCCCTAATATCTGTGATTCTGTGATTCTCTCCTGCCCACTCAGCCCCTAGGAATACATGCTTCTCACTGGGAAATACAATGTGCTTTACCCTAAGCTTCATGGGACTGTAGGCACACCAGAAACTCCCCCTTCCTTGTATTTAAATCAGATTTACTGCTTCTTTATAATGTCTAGACTGTGAGTTGAACAAAACCCAGAATCTGTATTCAAGTCTTTGCCAATGTACATTTCTTGTGACCTTGAGTGTAATAAAGTTTTTTTCGCATCAGAAAAAAACAGTACCCAAAAATGATCCGTTTACATACAGAGTGCTATAGAGCAGGACAAGACTAATTCCAAGGTTGTCTTCTGTCATCTGCTACAGTAACTGAATTTTGTAGTATTTTTGTCATGAAATTATGTAGTCCAGGAGCTACTGACAAAATTGTATTTGATTTGAAAATGGAAATGTCTTTCAAATCTAATGTAACAACTTTCTTCTGATCACTGCATAAAAATAATGAAATTCAGAAGCACCTGTATTGATAACAATGAAATAAAGTGACAAAATCTAATTCTTTCTGAAGATTTTCTCCAGGTACCTATCCCCCCCCCAAAAAAAAAAAAAGCCATGTTTATTATTCTCATGCTCCTTAACTCTTAATCAGAAGCTTCAGAGAAAACATACAGGTGCTTTGCCATATGTTCTTGACTTCATCATCGCATTTGGGCTGCAGGGAATAGCATCCTGAAGTTGAGAGACCAGAGCTAAGAGTAATCCAACTGTATAAAATTGAGCTGTGAGTCAAAACCCTTGCTTGATTATAAATGCATGAAAAAGAGGTGATCCCTCTGGCACACAGATACAAACTACTTAAGGTTTTACAGGTGAAGAGATGCTTGAGCATCGCCCGAAAACATATTGCTAGACAGTGCAGATGATAAAACTTACAAACAGAAAAATCCCAGGGTAGCTTCCCAGTGCCTTCACTGATCTGCCCAGTAACTCTGAACACAGTCCTCACATGAAGTATAATCTTGAGAGCAGAGCAAGCCTAATTTCTGGTTTGATTACAATATTTCACTGCAAGTGGCTCACACATCAGATGTTTCTGCACTTTATTCCACCAAGGACACCCACAGCACCTGATTACATTGCTCATGTTCTGCCCTGAACATCCCTTTGCTCCCATTACCCAGCTCTTGGCACCACGCATCTTCCCTCTGTGCAATTGTCTGCTCCTGTATCTTCCTGCTTTTCCTCAGGCTCTGGAAACTGCTCTTTCCCAGCAGTGATCCACAGCATCCCTACAGCTGGGACACATCATCATTTCCAGTGAGTCTTTGCTGCCTCCCATTCTTTTTCATTGAGTACATTTGCAAGGTTGCAGCCCAGAATCAGATTGATACAGAAGTTACTAATCTCAGCTCTCAGGAAATGTTAAAAACCAGAACCTTAGCTTTTACCTCTTGAAAAGGAAATGCTGAGGGGATTCTGTTGGATTATTTGTTCAAGGGAACCTACTCCATTTCTAGAGGCAAGCAAGCCCAGCTCTTACCTTTTTCCTGCATTCACGTACTACACTATCCAGCTCTTCCTGCAGAACACGTAACTTGGCTTTAAGAACTTGGATTTGAGCTTCTGTGAACACAAGGAGTTCCATTTAATATCTACAAGTATTCATTATTCCATGCAGAAAAAAAACAACAAAAAGACTGATGTAAGAACTCACTTTCACCTTCCTGTTTTTAAAACCACACTACAGTGTTTATAATTATTAGAGAAACAGGGAAAGAAAAAAACCTCTATTTCTAAACATTTCTAAGGATTTCTAAACGCTGCAAGTTTATCATTCTGAGGCAGGGCTTTGTACAGACTGAATTCAACACCTTTAAAATGTAAAAGACTCCTAACACTCCAAATGGAAACTGATGGGAAACTTGTGTCATGCTATGCTGTAAGTTATAGCATTCCTTGAGATTGAAGTCAGGCAAACTAGTTTGTAGGGGATGTCTGCGCTGCAGTCTGTTGCTGCAGTGTGTGTACTCAACCAAAATCGTTTCCAACTGCTAAGAAGGAATTCAATGTAGACTGCAAAACCCTTCCAGTAGGTAAATACCCTTCCCACACAGTGGTCTGTGCTTCTTCAAAGTTCACTGTTAACATGACTCCAGAAATAGTTGCAAGTGAAGTCACTGTAACCAGGGTTTTCTAAATGAAGTACTTTTTTGCTCTTGGGCAGCTGAGAAATGTGCTATTGTGATGACAAAAGCAGCTGGGTGTGAAAAGTATGTTCTTTTACTGCCTGTTTTCCACCCTTGACCCAAATCATTCACCAGGAACTCCCTTGACTTCCACAGGCACACAAGTGTGAGGAGCAGCCCAGGAATCACCACTATTCACAGTAGATTCAAGAAGAAAAGAAGGAATTGGAGGAAGAGTATCTGGAGATGCACATGAAGAGATGGTTGGGTACATGTGTTGATTTGCTGTAATAGGATTTATTTTCATTTCACCCACCTTCCCTTATCAAACTGTCAAATGCAGCTTAAGTTGTAACTCTGCAGAGGCCAATTGGAAACAGGATTTCAGAAAATACTACAAAAAATAAGATTCAGACTGACTTTTTTTCCTGCTGGAACATCCTTGCTAGCCTCTGGTAACTAGCAGCTATCCTGAGATAGAAACTAGATTGGAGCCATGACATTCAATACTCTTTTAGGTGCTTTGATACTCTCAAGTTGTTTTTCTTCATAAAACATCTTGTAGTTTGACATTCACAGTATCCTGCAGCAATGAGTTGGCTAATTTAATTCTGCATTATGTGAAAGGAAACCACTTTGTGCAGCTTGCTTTACAGAGAGTTGATGTGGCATTTACTGGTGTTGGAATTCCAAAAGGACAGCTTTCACTTGACCATTGCTGTTTGCATACAGAGCCTTTGATGTTGCCCTCAATTCTTCTGCTCTCAAACTGAAGATTCCAGTTGTTCCACAATTCTGATGCTCCCATGGAGTGTTTTCTGAAGCTTCCCTAGTTCTGTATCCTGGTTTTGAGATGGGATGTTCACAACTCTGCATCATCATGAAGATGGGGCAGCATCAATTATCTAATAGCATCATAACAGCACAATATTTTGTTTTCTGTTAACATCTCCAGTATCTCTAAAAATAACGTGCCTTTTCCACTGGGAACAAGCAACACATTTTGAAGATCTTGATGAATAATAACTAAACAAAGTCCAGCTCAAAATTACGGGTAATGAGAGTTGTTTTTTTTCTATCAGTATTACTTGGCACTCTTTAATGCTGAATATAAACCTCCATTCTACCAGCTCCATCAGTACTAACACTTCAATGCCAGTTGTAACTATCACAGACTCACTGTTTCAAACACTTGTTTCTTTACCAGCTTTTTTCCAGTTTCTCTGTCTATTGAACAATGTAAGCTCCATGACAGATGACTCCACCACTGCCTGCAAAAATCTGCTTTCTTGTGACCATTTTGCTTCCTCTTACTCAGTTATTTGTCCACAGCCAACCTCTCTGCTGTCTTAGCTTTGTCTCATTAAGAACACTAAGTAGTAAACCTTGTTGAAAATCTTAAGAGCACAACTACAATCACATTGGTCTTTGGAGGTGGCTACAATGCATAATTAGTTGGAATTCTCACAAGAAGAGAATTAAACAATTAACTTCCTAATTGGTCAGTTTTAATCACCTGATGAGACTGATAAGGGGGAGGAGGAGCAATAGGTTTTCTTGGGTTATAAAGTAACCAACTGCTTAGGGGATGGGAAGTGAGAAAAGGAGATCTGAAAGGCTGCTGTTTTCTCTAAGAGAGTCTAGGTGTCTTGAATTCCTGAGAAACCTGAAGATTAGGAGACAATGTGACAACTCATTCAGGTATTTTATTCATATGTGGGGGGTATATTAAATAATAAATGCTACAGAGTTGACTTATAAGCCCCCAAAAGAATCCCCTGAGAAAAAAAAAGAGTGTGTAAGACACTCTATTGGTAATAAGGATATGCAGCCTAAGTCCAGAAAGAACACTGCAAGAAGCTGAGGGACAGCACAATGCTATGAAATAAATATTAAAAAAAAAAAAAAGAAAAAAAAAAAAAAAGAAAAAAAGAAAAGAAGATACCTGAGGATCTGTTTTGGGAGACTTCTGAAGGCAGGATATGGACAGAATGACATGAGGTTAGAAATGAGGCTAGTATTGTGTTGGCCTTTAGAGGCAAAATCTGTGCCAAGGTCTGAAGCTCCTCTTCTGGGAGATCCAAGCTTAGCATTATGTATTTCTGTTTCCCCAGTAAAATCAATGTAATGTGTATGTCCAACATATGTAATCACCCAAACATCTTCCTACAAAGGTGGAAAACAAGTGAAAACTCCTTTTTTCTTTTTCTTTTTTTTTTTTTTATCAATTATTCACATGACCTGATCTTCCTCTAGGACTTCTAGAAGAATTTCCATTAACTTAAGTACTTTAGAACTTTCCCTGTTATTTCTACAGCAACACTTTATTTCTATTTTTTTTTCCACAGGAGAACCCATTTTTAAGAAGAATAAAAATACTTGACCATGAGAGGAAACCTACCTGTTGCAGTTTCATTTCTAGTGCTTGGGTTAATATCATCATCTAGACAATCTGGTGAGCCTCCTTTCTTTATTTTTTCTTCAATTTTGCTTAATTTTTTTGCTAAAGAAAAATCTATGTGATCCTCCAGTACTGCAACATCATCAGGACTTCCTCCTTCCAGGTTTCTTATTTTTGAACTACAAAAAAATAAACTCTAGGTTTTAACTTTGTAATACCAAAAAAAAAAAAAAAAGCATATAAAGATTATACAGAGTCACTGACTGAATGCAACTTCATGGCTTGCTTTCATATGAAAGATGCATTGCTGGGTACTTTCTGTTTTCTTTCTGTAAGATACCTTTATTCCACATGAGCAATTATAGGATTTTACAAGTTAGAAAGTAGGTACCATATTCTACTGAGATGATGACGTGGTCTTCTCATCCAACAACTTCATAACTAAATCAGATTCAAGGAAAGAAACAGAGGAATGTTCTCTTGGCTCTTATCCTGTGCCTTTAATTCTGCTATTCCCCCCTGCCATGTGAATTTCTCCCTCTCTAGCAATGCTCCTACTTTACCACAGTTCCTGGGTTCTTATGCCTGCTCTAGGAGACTTCCCTGATCCTAGAAGCTGCATACTGAACACAGGGCATGTGACAGATCTGCTCCTTAGGCCATCTCCTCAGTTTTCAGCTCTAAAAAAGAGGAGTTCACACAGGATCTGAAGCTCCTAAATTCTTATTCCAATCTATCACTATTCCAGTGCAGTCTCTCAACTCCTCCTTGCTGCTTTCTCCCACGACTTCAGGTGCACCCTGCAGGTCCTGTATCTGCCAGGTGGGGAGATAAACTTTTCAGGTTGAAACTCCTGAAACCTGCAGTATTGTTACAGCCTCTTTCTTCTCCTGTGAGCCTGAGGTATGTCAAAAGACAGAAGACCCTTAAGGGCCTCATGTTTCTCACCACAGGTCTGATCACAGAACAGTCTGCACCCCTTAACTGCTCTCTCAGGTGATGTATCTCCTGTGTGTGTATGCTCATTAGGCATCCCCCCTTTCATAGAAGGGGTTAACAGCATATAGCTGTCAGCCTTGAGAAGTGCTTGAGCAGAAAGCACCAGTTTCAGTGTTTTCAATATTTTTTTGGTTTGCAAGTCAACAGAGCTACCTAGTGGAGCTGACCTGGGAGGACCATGAGTTTGCTACACTGCTTTATACAGAACTATCTGTAAATGGAGAAGCAGACATGAATCAGGCAATCTGATAGCAACCAAAAGAGTTCATTACAAAGAGAGGTGTCTATAACATACCTTGAAGCTGTTCCTTTTCCCTTGCTGCCAGAGTAGGGTCTGTTCTGAGCCATGGGCAGGGAAGCACATTTCTTCTTTGCTGGCTACAACATTTTGCAGAAAGTAGTGAGATTTTTTTTTTTTTTTAATTAGGAATTACTTTTTTCTAGTGTTTTCTGGTTTGTGTTTTACCTTTTTTTTTCCTCCTTTTTAATATATTCAGACTCAAGGATACTTTTCAAAGTATGCTCTTCAAACTTTGAAAAGCACCATTGTTCATCTGTATTGGCACTTATCTTGCAACTTTTATGTCTATATGTCCAAATGATAATACAACCAGTTGTCACTGGCTTGGGGGAGTTTTTGCACACATACTGGTAATAATTTCATGCATAGTCAAGGTTCTCAACTGCTATCAAGGTGTTAATTATTGGGCTGTCAACAGAGTACATGTCTTTGAAACATTCTTATCCTATCTGCAAAAACATTCTGCTTTTATACATTATCTTAATCTTATCAATTCCCTGTAGAAGGAAGCCCTAACAATATTTTTGTTACTTTCACCCAAATAAATATTCTTCCAAAATTAGGATTTTTTTCCTACCATCTTCTCATAAATAACTGAAGACAGTAGTTTGGAAGCTTTAGCTAAGAGAATCAATGTAGTTGGAATTAGAGACTTTGTCCCTAATAACAATCTCCTTTTTCCATTATATTTCCCTTCCTGTATTCAGTAATTTTGAGTACTTGTTTATAATCACTTAGAAGACAGCAGTACTACCTTTAGTATTATACTGGTGGGGAGGGGAGAAAGGAAGAAATTAAGTCTCTAGCCTCAAGACCAGAAGTAGTATGTGGAAATTATTTAACCAGAGTAGTTTTTACTTTCATACCTTGGCATGTGAGTGGGTAAAAGACAAAACTTCAGGATGGAGTGGATCTCTGCAGAGAGAAAACAAAAGAAATTTTTAAACATTAACCTGCCTTTCAGTGTAATATGTGATATGTCTCCAATAAACAATAGAGCTAAGAGGGGAACATGTACTAAGTACAATCAAAAATTCAGTCTTGTTCTCTGTAATTTTATGCTCAGACTGACTTTTGCCAAGTCAACTGATAGGGACTATCAAGTGAATATGAGGTGGGAGCAGTTTGTAAATTAAGCCTCAGAGAGTTTTCACTAGAATATATATTTTGATTTTACAGTTAAAAAAAAATCAAGAGTTAAAAAATCTTTTCAGCTTATTTGGCTGGAAATCATGCTTTTCAGTAACTGAACTTCAGGTTAAATAATAATTTCTAAATCTGCTGGAAACAAGCAGAAAGCTTTAGCGTGTTTGGGTTGTTTCCTGTCATATATGTAACTTTTTTGCTTTCAGATTGAGTTATGTGAATCTGTATTATTGCATTGAAAGACCACTCCTTAAAATTGTTTTACTTCTATTAAAATGCTGAGTTAGAAAAGCTTTGGAATATAATTTAAATGTCAGGCACATCAGGTCACCTCAATCTTTTTGCCCAGCTCATTTGAGTAAATGTTTAAATCTTCCCTTGAAATATTAATCAACAAGAATTATTTGCACAAAGCTCTATATTTCATAAATAACCACAAACAAACAAAACAAAAACAAAAAAACACCAAAGCCCAAACAAACCAAAAGCACAACCAGGAGAAATCATCTGTGTGTGGTTTGCAACAGCCTCCAAGTATCAGATGATTAGTTTTTGTCTATCTACATTATTTTCCTCATGCTTCATTCCTATTGGCTGGCTTGAGGAGCATGCAGAAGGCGAGGATTTGCTGCCACAGAAATTAGTTATATGTTAATCTGAAAATATGTAAAAATACACTCTCTATAAACTGAAAAATAATGGGTTTTTCATTAATAGACTAATTTGTTCCTACTATCTCTGTTGTCTGGGGGCCCTTTTTAACCCAAAGCAAAAAAAATAGCAACAAAAACCCCTCATTGTTCACTAAATTCTCCCAACTTAATAGTTTCCCTCCCTCCCTCCCTCCCTTCCTCCCTCCCTCCCTTCCTTCCTTCTCTTTCTCTCCTCCTTTCTATTTGTTTTAGTGTTTACTCTCCTTAAAGGAATCAATGAAAACTTTAAAAACATGTGAAGTGCTTCTTTGAGATTTATAGCCTCTCTGCTTGCACAATTTCAAAAGGAAAAAAAACAATCTTTTAATTAAATATTACATGTTTGGAACAAATCTAATTGAATGGCCTCGCTGTTCACTCATGGATAATCAGTGTGCCTAGCTCCTACCTACATTGCTGATTTCTTTCATGACAACCTACAATTTCAATTCTGCTCTTACATAATTGTTTACCAGAACACAGACTGTGATTGTTTTAAGGTGTTTTAAGTTCTGCAGGTAATTGGCAGTTTAGCTGCTGCTCTAACATGCTTATTGCCAATGTATTTTTTTATTCTTCCAGCACTCCTCTTTATTTCAAGCTGTTAAATCCTTTTGTGATGATGAATCCTCTGCTCACATTACTTCATAAAACAGCACTATAACTCAACTCCAATTTGAAGTTCTTAGAAATCTTCTGTTTGCTCCTCAAAATCCACCTATCAATGTAAAACTAAAGCAAGATCCAGACTTATCTTGCAGAGCATGATTATGCTGATAACACATGCAGGTTTTTTTTGTTCCCCCACCTACAACTGAGAGATAGGACTTTAAATTGCTTAGGAATAATTGTAACTATAGTAGCAAACTCCTGCTAGTGTAGCTAGGCTTCTGTTATTGTTGTACACTTGTTGTCACTCCCTTTGTCCACTGAAAAGTCCTTTTACGTTCATAGAAAACCTCTGACTCTTTGTTTTAACTTTTTTTACTCTGCACAAAAGTAGTTATCTCTACAGATAGATATGGCTATATATCTCATATCTAACGTTCCAAAACTGCTTCTCAGCTGCAGCTTAACACTTGATGCATCCTGTAGCCTGGCCCTGTATCTTTGTTCCTCAGATTAGTGGATTCATAAATTTAGGAACCTACCAGATCAGATCTTTGATAAACTTCATATTAATCTGCTTGAATTCCCCCATTTCCTGTATCGTCAACAGAAAAATCCCTGAACAACTCATTAAGTAGAGCTACGTATCCCCTCCAGAGAGAGCAGTTTGAACGCATAGGCCAAACCCCCCAGCTGTACATACATTCATGAGCAAAGGGATGTCGACCTCGGGAGTGTAATGATACCCATGTTCCAGAGGGTGGCAGCTGAAGGTTTGTCTGTCTTAGGTTTTTAGGTTTGATTCAAGTTTTTTTTTTAACAAGCACTTCCTGTGCCAACAATGTTTAGGCTACATTAAATATGAACCAGTATGTTTCTTAGCTGAACTGGCTAAAAACCAACTAGTGCTGGGTGTATTTTTTAGCTTTGGCAGCTGAACTGGTTAAAAGCCATCTAGTGCTGGGTGTCTACTGTTTTGTACTGCAAAGAAAGCTGTTGCCTTGCTTTTTTACAGATGTCAGCACTAGCATAGAGTACTGCAGCAAAATTAAGTCTTCCTTGAAGTAACAAAGAGCAACTCTTACAGAGTATCAATTGTTTCAAACAACAGGAAAAAAATTAGACTCAGTCAGGACCCAGTCCATCATGATTCAAAGATAGATAAGTGAGGAGCATGACTAGGATAAAAGTTGGGGTGTGCAGGATCAGTGTGAAACATCCCAGGAATTATATGCAGCAGTTGGAAAGCACATACCTCTGTCTGTGGTCTTCATGTGACTTGGTCTGAACTGAAACTGGTCTAGACAATATCTCTTGTTGTCCTTTCTTATTTAAATAAATAAAAAAAGGTAGTCAGTGTGGGGGACATGGAGTCCATTAAAGATCAGTCTATACTTTTGTAAATCACAGACCACAACTACTGCTGCCTACTATGCAAAATATAGTCTACTGCAGAAAAAAACTTCTTAAACACAGGAAAAGATGGCTAAAAATTAAAATGCTATTGCTATCCCCCAACACTTATTTCTGCTTCACAATATATAATTGTCTTTTGCCCATAAACCTTTTGTCCAGGTTAACATTGAGATGCTGTTACTCTCCCTCCTTTGTCTCAGAAACACAGAAGCTGCAAATGCACAGGTAGATCAAATTTTCAGTTATTGCAGCTATTGTGAATTAAACCTTAAAAATAAATCTTTATTAATCCAATATGACCATCATTACACACTGATATGTTGTATGTACCTTAGGGAACAACAGTCTAAATGTTCAGATATCTTCTTTGTTGCTAAATTACAATTAGAAAGCATAATCCAGAACAAAATGCAGTTGCCTTGTTTGGGAGTCTGGGAGTTTTACTTTTGAAACTTAGACTGGTTTTTCTTTTGTTTTTTAAATGTATACCTTTACAATTTGGCAGTACTATGTGGTATATTAAGTGTCCTAAAAATATCTGATCATCTGCTGTGTTTAGTGAAAGAAAAAAGTGGTTTTGTTGTTGCTGGTTTTTTTAAAGAAAAGGGACTAGATGCTATTTTGGCCACTTAATATGGTTCTGTTCTGATGCCAGTCAGTTATCCTCAGCTTGTCACAGTTCAGGAGAAGAATATTTTCTCGGGATAGAAAAGTTTCAAAAGTAGGAAAAGTGCATATAACTATAGCTTTCTAGATGACTTAATTTGCTTTTTAAGCCTTATTTGAGTGACTACACTTAGAATTAATAGATTCTGATATGCAGAACACCCTCTCCAAAATGTTTTGGGTATAGAACCATACCCGCCCTTTTACAAGTTTGGCTTTTTTTTTCACTTGTCCAGTTTTCATATAGAAACTTGACTCTCTGGTACACAGCCCCACCAATGTTGAAGACTAATATTAACAATAAACTGGAAAATTCTGTTTTAATAAAGTTTTCTTCTTACTAACTTAACTAATATTTTCTATTTATGTTGCTTATTCTTTGTATTTCTTTCAACTGGAACAATGTAGATCCTACTTCAGAAGGATTTTATTGCAACAGTATATGGTTTTCAAATACTATTTTATTTTATTTTTTTTTTAGTATTTAAGACATAAAGACACCTACTGATCATTTTGTCAAACAACTAAAGTTTTGAACATGTTTTTATATATATATCTGCACAAATGCTCTATGCATCTGTATGAACAACTACCTGCCTGATGAAGTTCTACTAAAAACATAATCAAACATTGTTTATATATAACCTTAGAAATAAAAAAAAAAAAGGGAAGTTACAAGCTTGAAACCTAAGTATTTGTAGTTCTCATGGTCTAAATAATTCCTTTTTAAACTTGACCTTGTATGCATGTGAATCAAGGCTACATTATGTAACAGCCTGCACAACCTACTCACCATTACTTCTTCAGCCTGACGCACCAGTTCTTCTGTTTTCGCTTCTAATTCTGCATTAAGGCACCTGAGAGAGTAAAAAGGTTTGTCACTGAGTTCTTGAAAGATTTAAAAGAAATTAGTGTATAGTATCTCTGCCTGAACCATGTGACATTTTAATAACTTCTACAAAGGACCACCAAAATATACATCACACTATTAACAAAATTACGTTAAATTATTGAATCAGTTTCTGTCAATTCTACAGTAATAAAATACCTATTAAACAGTGAGGTTTAGACTATAATTTTGGACTTAAAGGGTGTTTTTGTTTTTGGACATGTCATTTGATATCTTTATTTCCTTAATGCTTTCTGTTGGTAACACAGTCCTTATCTAAGTTATACTTAGCAGCAGAGGCTAGGGAAGGAGTCATGGACGACTACACTGCTCGATGACATAATCCTGATGTGTCACACTACATATGTACAGGTTAAAATAAGATTGTGTTCTTGCATGCTTCACTTTGTAGCTTTTCATGCAGTGTGACTGGAGTTTCTGAGACCTGGCTCCTTCTACCTCCTCTGTGCTCACAGGGGCTGAGAACGGACAGGTAACGGCTAGTGCTTTTCAAGTGTTTTCACTGCATTTGTCACAAGCTTTAGAGCTTCTAAGCATTTTTGAACGTGCTTAAACCGTTATATACTCATAATTCTCAAGTAATGTCGGTGTTTTAAATGCAGAAAAATCTAATGCCCTGTGCTGCGCGACCGAGGTGAGGCCTAGAGCAGCCCGCCCCTCAGCGCCTGTGGGGAACGACGAGAGCGAGTTCAAGGCCGCTCCCGGTGCGCGCATCTGCAGGCTCTGGGGGAACCAGTTGAGGGGCTGGGGTAGCTGCAAACTCCCGTCAGGTCAGGCAGGAACGAGCGGGAGGAGGCCGGGGCGCCTTACTTGTACTTCTCCTCTTTGGCCAGCAGGTCCTCGCTG
>JANHGL010002458.1:0-10461 GCA_024611195.1 Ceyx melanurus | reverse complement strand
AATTTATTTTGACTTAATGATTTTTTTTACATGCTTCAGGATATAGAAAAAAAGGTAAGTAGATAAGTAAGGAACAACCCAAAATCCAGAGTGTTTATATTATTCCTTGGCTGTTTGTCAAAAAAAACCCAACCAACCAACCCCAAACTAAACCAACCCTAATCTTGACAGAGAAATTTAAGTCCTGGATTTATTGAAGTATATCAGAGTACATGGTGTGAGTTTTCTGCCACGCTCCTATGAGCCTGAGCTGGAGATACTGTCTGTAGTAATAAACAGTTTACATGATGCTGCAGAATCAGGGGCTTTTTGCAGCTGTATTATCAGTACCTGGGTGAAAAGAATATTTTAGAGGGAAATGAGTAAAGTTAAATAGGTAATTGTGGTAATGGCCACTGGTAGTTAATTATTAGCCAGGAATTGTAATTTATTAGTAAAACATTATGAGCCTGGAATGAATTTGTGTTGATAATTTAGGTGTTAAATCCTCCATAGCTTGTTAAAAATCACTTGTCTTATTTCCTTGGGAGGACTTGCAGCCCTGTGTATCTTCTGTGTGCTTGTTTGCTCTTTTAATGCAATTTATCATTCTTAATGAGTCCCCTTAATGCTAGATGTTGGTACATACTACAGAGAAAAAGCCAAAAACATGTCAGCTTGCTCAGTCGTGCTGGAAGTAGCATCTCTTAAATGACTGCTCAAGTCATATTGGGGTTCAAAAGATAGATCTTTAAAATTATTTAGAATTATTTTAAGTTACTGGATATGAGAATGATCCCCCAGTTTGCTTCCTTAGATACTGCAGCTGATCTAGGAGCTTCCAGAGGACCAATTACTAATTAAAGAGCACTGCAGAGTTTTAGCTGTGCTATTTACATCTGTTTTTGCAGCATTTGGATCTTTCCAAGCATTCTTCTGTTTGGATTTAAGCTCCTGCTAGATGTGTTCCTCAGCTGAGCTTTGAAAGAAAAAACTGTGGCTTTAAATAAATTCTTTTCACTGCTGCTTAGAAAGATGTGGATGCAAATTCACCTTTTTGCAGGGCAGAAAGCCCACTTAGTAACCCTTTCCAAACTCAGTGTTCAAGCTCTGCATGGCATTTTTTTCTGGGTAGCACGAGCAAGTTTCCCCAAATTCCAAAGAGATCTGCAAAGTTAAAAAGAAATAAACCCATCCGAGCGTGGCTTGCTTGGCTCTGGCTCCATGATGCTTCCAAATGCATTTGGACAACCTATGGCACAGCTGTTGAGGAGGGAAGGAGAAAAAAAAAACCCCAGCACAATAGACCATCTCCAAGTTTTCAATGCAGCAATCATCTTATTAATGTGCTGTTGACAAAAACCAGTGGCCTGCAGTTTGCAGTCTCTGTGTATTCCTTGCTGCTACCATTTCTAGTTGATATTTGCCTTTGCAAGTGAGGCTCTTTCTTGAGCCAGTTTTATCTTCTTTTTTTTTTTAGGCCAGGCAGCTGGAAGAGAAAGACAGGGAACTGAAGAAGCATGATGCCTACTACAAAGAGCAGCTGGCTCGACTGGAAGAAAGGGTAAGAGACATGAGGAGTCTTCTTTTTGCTTCCATTTTACACCATCGCTTTGCTGAGGAGATAAAGATTAATATTGTGGCCAGGGGGATTTTTTTTCTTGGTATTAACTGCTCCTGTTTCAGGCTTAATCTTGACAAAAGTGAGGCTTTCATGTCGAGAATATGGTTTTCTTTCCTGAGTTCTCATCTCTGCAGTGAGATTTCATCTGTCATGGTAATTACCTACAGAGAAATCACCTAAACAAGGTTACTTTTCCACCAGCACTCATGACAAGCCAGTGTGAGTGAGTATCACCACATAGCCTTAAAATTACATGTGAAGTGTGCAGATATATACTGCTAGATACTGTATATTCTGCTTTCCCTGCAGTCCATGGCTGCTTTTGTTGTGTGGAGCTGGTGGTTCCTTCCAAAGCCCTCAATAACTGTTGAGTTTAGTGGGTTTGCCATGTTTAAAAAACACTTTTCTGTCTTTTTTTTTTCACAATAGTCTTGAAACTAAACTGTACAGAACAGTTTGGTAAGCTATGTGATGTGCTTACATATTCACCATATTGCTGTTACCCTTCTTCTGCTTTATAAGGTATTTTTTTTGATAGGGAGTTAATTTCAAATAATTACTGCTGGCATCATTTCCTAGATCCCAAGCTGCTTGTAACCTTCAGCTTGAATAGATTTGTCTCCTTTCCCCCTCTGCCTTCTTCCTGAGGCTACCTATTGTTGATTAATTTAGATTTATTTTTTTAGCTGGTTTGGAAAATGATATTAACAAGATCCATATTCATTGATGCAGTTTAGCAGGCTGGGAGAGGACCCCTCGTTGTTCTGGATTAGGAAGAGGAGCATGTTGCATGAATTATCAGCTTGTATAATTGGTCCTAATGAATATTTTAAACAGAGGGCATATCAGATACTGTCTCAGTGTTTTTGTCCTGCCTTTTTGAAGATGACATTAATGAAGTCATGTTCTTGGCAATGAAAACTAGTATGAAAGGACGAGGGTAAATTAGTTTAATGATTCTAAAGTGGTGCATTATTTAAACAGTTAAAAATTAAGATCCTTCACAAAAAAAAAAGACCAAAAACCAAACCTACCACAGAATAACCTTCCTTATTCCTGAATAACTGCCTGGTGTTGGAGGAAAAAGCCCCTGCAGTATCTGATTCAAACTGGCTTCTTATGGGGTGGTTGTGCCCATCACAGAATGATTTGGTTGGGAAGGGGCCTTTGAAGTTCATTGAGTCCAGCCCTCCTGCAGGGAGATCTGAAGCAGAGCAGGGTGCTCAGAGCCCCCCCAAACCCCCCTGGGATGGTGCCAGGGCTGGGGCAGCCACCACCTCTCTGGGCAGCCTGGCACAGGCTCCAACACCCTCAGCACCAACAATTTCTCCTGCTCTCCAGGCTCCAGCTCCCTCTTCTATTTCAAACCATCCCCCCTCATCCTGTCCCTGCTCAAAAGTCCCTCCCCATCTCTCTGCCAGGTCCCTTCCAGCCCTGAAAGACCCCCAGGTCTCCCCAGAGCCTTCTCCTCTCTGTCTTATGGCATGGATGATGTTTGCTCCACCTTCAGAGCAAGGCTCTTGTAGTACAAAGGCTCATCCTTTTATTCCACTTTTTATTTGTAAGCTAAGAGACCTTTGCTTTGCCAGGTTGTCATCTGAGTTGTTTTCAAAGGGGGTGTGCACATCTCTTCTACACACACACACACACACACACACACAGAGTTGTCCAGGCTCTGAGAGGTGAACTCTGTGCTCCAGATCTGGCTTTGAACTTCTCAGAGATGTGGAGATTACAGAATGAAAACCTGCAAACAGCAGCCAGGTGTCTCCTGCAAGCCCAGCTTCACCCAGGCTGTGCCTGCTGCCCTCAGTGAGGTCATTTGTGAGATTCTGGAGCACTGGGATGGAAACAGAACTTGAAGGAAAAAAAAGGAAGGTCTGGAAAAGCCTAACGTTTTGGGCATCACAAAGCACATTAATAGGCTGCTTATTTGTTCCTTGGTTTGTCCTGGTTTCTGTGCAAGATCCCCAAGGCTGGAGCATGGGCCAGTTAGGAGAGCAAACAGCACAAGAGCAGGTAGGATGGGAGCAGAGCAAGAGGAGCTCAGAGAGCCACTGTCAGCACCAAGTGTGCACTAGGAGCCTGTCACCTGTGACAGAGGATGCTAATTGCATTCTCAGATCATTCCCACATCAAATAAGCCCACTTGAAAAAAAAATAAAAATCCTTCAGCTGTACATCTGTGGTATTTCTGTCTGTTGCATCATGGAGTGTCAGAGCTCATCTGGATGATTAATTGGCTTTTTGATTACTTAGCTTTTTCAATTAGAAGGCTCGTGTTTGCAGAGGAAACAATGCAGAGGGGGATCATAAAGGGAGATGACAAGAGCCCAGATTTAGTGTCAGCACAGCCTGCTCCTTATGGAGAAAATTATTACACAGCTCTGGAGCCAGATGAAGTCTGTCAATTAGAAAAAATTTCAGTGACTGAGTGGAGATGCTCAACCTTTTCAGGGGATTAATACAGGACAAAATAACTGTGCACCAGTGACAGCTGTGATGCTACAACATAAACAATTCTATTCTCCTGGGTAATGGCTGTTCATAAATTTGGTTTACGTGCTAAAAACCTTTTTGATAGTTTCCAAAATCCCAGCCATTCCCCAAACAGCTGCCAGTGTTTCTAGGTCAAAGATAGCACATGAGCTGTGAGTTATTACATGCTCCACAGCAGCAAAGCAAAACGAGGTAGTTTAACAGCAGAGTGAAAGAATAACCTTCTCGTGCTGTCTATCTGACTGGGATCTGAAGCTGTTATTTAAGAGTTGGCACATGAAGCTTGGAGTAAAACTTGTCGTGTGTCTTTCATCATCTGCTTACAGGCTAGAGGTGCTGCTTGATGACAGCACAAGCTCCAGGGGTGGCTGTATTTAAATGGTTGACACGTGTGCCCTAGGCTGTCTTAATTATTTACTGTACCAAGGTGCTGCTACTGACATTTTAAACCACTTCATTTATCTTTTCCTCTTTCTTCCTCTGCTGTTTTAAAACTGAACATCTCAGGGAGATGGAAGAACAATCCAGTGGCCTCTTTGCCTAACACTTTTCCCTGTGTGGACCCACCCAGAGTCACAGGCTTCTGGCTGGTTGTGTTTAGCACTGGCTTGTTCAGCTCTTCCATGTCACCATCCTTCCCTTGTGCCACTGGTTTCCTGTCAGTTCTGACCTTGGTGGCTCTAGACTTTGTGGCCACCTCTGCATCTCTAATGACACTGCTGCAGGCCTCCAGTGGCTCTGATCCCAACCCTCTGAGCCAATCCATCCATCTCACCATCCACTCAACTTGCTTTAGAATCTTTTTGCCATGAAGGGAGCAGAACTAGACCCTCTCTTGCTTCTGCTTCTCCTTTTTATCCAAGGAGATGTCTGTTCATGCTTCTGTCACCTTGAGAATGACACGGCTCTCCCTAGTTCAAGTTTCCTTCAAGAGATGCAGCTATTTTTATGTGACTCTGCTTCATAATAGTGTTATGGATCATTACAAGAATCATGCCCCTAGTAATGGGAGCAGAAGGAAATTAATTTTAATACACTGCTGTGTGACACAACTATTTAGTTGATCAGTGTGAATGAGCTGGGTTTGTATCCCCATATTCATCAGGATATTTCTCACTCAAGCTGTTTCTGTGCTTCTGAGTTTCCTAGAAATAGCATTATGGAATGGTTTGGGTGGGAAGGAACCTTATAAGTCCCATCTAATTCATTCCCCCTGCACTTAGCAGGGACATCTGCAACTAGAGCAGGTTGCTCAGAACTCCATCCAACCTGAGCTGGAGTGTTTCCAGGGATGGGGCAGCCACCACCTCTCTGGGTAACCTGGGCCAGGTTCTCCTCATCCTCACCACCAAAAAAATCTTCCTTCTCTTGTCTACACTTCCCCTCTTTGAGTTTCAAACCATCACCCCTCATCCTGCTGCTAAAAAGATTGTCCCCATCTTTCTGACAGGCCCCTTGAAGTCCTGAAAGACCAAGTTCTTTAAGTGTTGAGTGGTGTGGACATGAAAGTGAGTTCACATGAGGTAATGAAATTATTCTGTTAGCAGTTGGAGGTTGCAGCAGTTGGTTGGATACACTACAAATGCAGCAGTCAACAAGTTACTCCCCTGATATTTTTTCCTTGACAATCAAGTCATTTCCATGGCTGACATCAGTGGCCTGTGTGCAGGGAGACTCCTGCTCCACACAGGGCTTACCAGTCCCAGTGGAGCCTGAGAATACAGACATAAGTTCTGGAAAGGTGATCCTCTTATCTACACCTATTTTTCTATTTTTTCAGGACTTACATTTAGAGGAAGGATTTGCAAATCTTAGGTTCAGCACTTAATTTGGGGATTCTACTCACCACGTAGGCTGTCAAGGAGCATTAACCTTAAGGTATGATGAGCACAGAGAGCACAAAGCTGTGAGCTGATGGCACATCCTATACCAGGTGTTAAATAGTATTATCCATCCTGCTTGCTCCAGTAAATAGGATTTTGCTATTATGATGTGTCAGGATTTTCAGAGCAATCAAATTTACTAGATGCTCAAGAGCCATCCTCAGTGCTGAGCAGCTTTATTCTGAGATCTCCCCTTCATCCTAATCCCATTGGTAAGAAACTCATGCCAGTGGTGAGGGGAAATGATAATTTAATGATCTCCTCCTTTCTTCTGGTCAGGGCTTCCCAACAGCCTGAGTGTGGGGGGGAGCAGGTGATGGGGGCTCAGCTTTTTGATCTGGCTTTTTGGTAGGTCCTTGGGGAGGGAGAGGGGTTAACAGAGAGCCTCTGTCACGGGTCTAGTGAGCTGCCCTGACCCTAAAGCAGGACAACTCTTTAACCTGATGCTTCCAGTAACATCTGTGTTGTCTTGGACCTCACTAAAGTCTTGTACTGCAGAAAAGAGTTGCTGAAGTCTGGATGCTTTTAGCCCTTCCTTCTCTTTGAGCTCAGAGTGAGTGTGCCTGTGCTTTATTACTTCACAATCACTCAGAATTTGAACCCATCATTATATAGCAGCAGCCTGTTAATAATTCCATCCCCCCTCTCCCCCTTCTGTTTGGATGAGGTGTTCTCAGCATTGTTTTCTTGCTGCTGGCTGCCTCTTTTTCTCTCCCTCCCTCCCTCCCTCCCTCCCCATAACAAATCACAACACCTCCATACACCCCCACACCCCAGTGTATCAGTACAACTCTATTCCTGAACACTTGTTCAGGTAGAAGCACTAACACATTACAGCTTCCATTCCATGAATTCTGCTGCCTATCAGGCACTGGATCATTGTGAGCAAATTGTATTCTTTCTGTGAAGTTATTGGTGCCTTTTCTTTCTCAAATGGCCATTCAGCTGTGACAGCAGGTTCTTGCCATTCTCCCCAGATGGGTGCAGCAGGAGACCCAGGGATAAAAATCAAGATCCATTAATTTCTCATTTGCTCCTTGGGCCAGGAGACTTTTCTCTGTCTGAGCTCGTGTGCTGCACCAATGAGATAAAAGCAGGAGTTCATCAGAGTTTCCCAGTGTTTTGTATTTCCATCCTGCTCATGAAAACCCCCCTTTTTAGTACTGACCAGCTCGTAATGTTGTTGTCAGTTTAGCATAATAAAGCTGTCAACCCAACCCCTGATCCTGCTGCTTGTTGCCAATATTAGGAAATTTCTCTCTTCAAATTTCATTATATTTTAGGGATGGAGCTTTTGTTGAATGCTTCTTGCCTGGCAGGTTGAGATTAGGAAACTTGCTACTGATTAGAATATCTGAAACCTCAACCTGATTGACAGGCTGAGCTGTAGCCTTCAGACTGGAGTGCCACATTAATACACTCCCTCCCTATCTTGCTGAGCCACAACCATTACTCTCAACAATTGTTTTTAAGCCTTGATTTCTTTTTTTTCCTCCTCATTATCTTTTATTTACCATCCCTGAATAAGTAGCCAAGATATTTGTTGTTAAATACACACCTCAGTCATATATTTCTTTTTTTCCTTGAAGCCACCAGAGGTTTTTTCTGAGACATTTTCCCATTCAAAATACCTGTTTCAGTCTCATCTTTCCCTATCACACACCCAATCAATAGCAATGCTGGAATGCTGCTTAATAACAAAATGAAGAGTTGTTCCACACCACACTGCCTATTGATGCTTCTCTAAATGTTTGGTTATAGATTAGTTTTCCATCCTGCCTGTGTGCCTTTATATAAATGGAGACACAAAAAAACCCTCTGTATAACTAATAATATTCCAGTCATTTTTACTCTGTGTGGGAAGATTGTTTGATAACTTTTTCCAGATAACCACCCTTTTGATATATGTTGTTTGCATCCCTGGTTTAATTCACACTATATGTGCAAAAGCAGCATTTGGGATGGGTTTTGGTTTTTTTGGTGGGTTTAGTTTTGAGGTGACAGGTCAATAATTCCATGTGCTGTAAGGATTTGCTAAAGACCTTGGGATAATGGTGTGTTGGATGCAAACTAACACCTTGGAGTCTTGCAGCAGGGAGGGGTTTCTGTGATCTTTCCCAATATTCTTTACTTTTTGTAATGCAGTTATGAGCTTTTTGTCCTTTATTTTTATCTCCATTAGTAGCTCTCTAGCCCATCATCATTCTTACAACTCTTCCTGAGTAGCTTCTGTTTTCCTGTATTTTTCTTTCATCACTGCCTGGGAACTGACCCCAATATTTTTCCAGCCATCCTTTCTGCTCTGTATCATGATGCTTTTTGGCCTAAAATGCTGCTTTTAAATCATCCTCAAGTCTCTTTCTTTGCCTGTAGGATGCCCCAGAGTCATTTCCTACAGAAACTTGGCACTGATATTTCCTCAGCTCTGGGGAAAGGTGGTTTTTTGAGTTGTGGTGCCCTGCCTGTGTTATGCAGATGAACACTTGGAGAGATGAGATACACTTGGATTTGAAATGTGGATGCTCAAAACCTCTAAAATTCAAACTCTAAAGAGTTTTTGGTAGTTAACAGAGGATGTACTGACCCAAGAAACAGGGAAATAATATTTCTGTGGAATGGGCTATTTTAGTGCTTTGTGTTTATCCAGCTATCATGTAACTTTGTGAAGATGATTTCTTTCAAAAACCCATTTCTGTACCTGCAGCTTTTAAGTCACTGCTTGAATTGTGGGGTTTTTTATCAACTTTTTCTCAGTTATACAATTATCCCAGCTCTGGATCTCAGCATTTACTGACCTCCTACTGTACTTTAAGAACAGGAATTTATTTACGGTCCCATGATAACTGGTCATCACTAATCATTATTTTTCTCTGAGAGTGTTTCACTTTATGTTCAAGTCACTTGAGTCTTGGTGCTTGTGGAAACACAGACGTGATCTTCTTGCAAATAGAAAGTACAGCTGAGGATAAACTGTGATGGGAGTGAGGATGGAGTGCATGGGATGCAGTGGGTGAGGGGAGGGGATCCTGCCCATCTTCTCTGGGGAGACCCCCCCTGCAGGGCTGGGGCAGCTCTGGAGCCAGGGAGCTGCTGGAGCAGGGCCAGAGGAGCCCCAGCAATACTGGGAGGGCTGGAACCCTCTGCTGGGATAGACTGGGAGAGCTGGGGGGGTTCAGCCTGCAGAGGAGAAGCTCCAGGGAGACCTTCTGGGGGCCTTTAAGGACTTGAAGGGGCCTGGCAGAGAGAAGCCCCACTCCCTGTCAGTCCCACTCCTTTTTATGACTGGAAAAGAGGGGATGTGTCCAATTAAACAGGAACACATCAGCCTTGCCCAAATCACCTTAGCCACCTGTCTGCATCTGTCCTCCATCCTCATTTCATCTGCACCTTTTCCCCCTGCCCTTCTCGAGGAGCAAAGAAAAGTATCAGGAGAATTATCTATTTCTCTTTTCTTTTTTTTTTTTTTTTTCTTTCAGTAGGCAAAATGGAACAAACCAAAGGGTTTTGTCAGCTGAATGTTACAAGGAGGTGTTTGTCGTGTTTCATAGGATACAGCAAAATGTTTTGCCATATGGGTGGTTAATGAATAAGCAGCTTTCATTTTGCCTGGGTCTGTTCCTTCCTCCCACCCTCTTTTCCTTCAGAGAAGTTGAAGTTTGGGGAACAAATACTGTATGAAGTGAAGACCAGATTTCAAACACCCCCCAGTGAGGTGGTTTTCTTGGATTTCTTTGTCAAAGTAACATGGAAAATACTGCAACTTGAGACTGAACCACCTGAGTAGTAAAATACTGACTTTTTAGGATACTTCCTAAAGGAGACTTTCTGGCTCTGACAGCTCCTGGCAGGGAGACTCCCCAGAAATTAAAATGAAAAAGCTTTAAAGGTGGGGGTAGGAACTCAAATTCAGGATGGCCAGGAGGGTTTGTAGGAACAAAATGGGGAGAAAATAGAGGAGAGGAGAAAGAAAATCAGAATAACAGACTTGGTGACAAGCCTAGTGACAACTTCTGCTCAGCCAGGTATTTGCTTTGAGGAGAGTAAAAGCAATTTGTCTTGGGCATTACCCTGATACCTTTAAAATCCCTGACTCCCCCCTCCTTCCAAAGGAATCAAATAGACAACGTTCACTTTCTCTATTTGTGACATCCCACCTGGAAAAAAACAACTTGTCATTTCTACACTAATACTTCCAAGGTGAAGGTTTCTTCTCAAATCCCATTTTAGCCGCTTTTCAGCCTGTTTATGGGCTCTGTGTCCTATAAGCTCTTGAAATTGTAGAATCAGAGAATCATTCGGGCTGGAAAAGCCCCTTGGGATCATCCAGTCCAACCATGGACCCTGCTCTGCACAGTTCACCCCTAACCCATGGCCCTCAAACCCACATCCAGGGACTCAGCCCCTCCCTGGGCAGCCTGTGCCAGGCTCTGGCTGCTCTTTCCCCTCCTGCCCAGGCTGGATTCCCCTGGAGCAGCT
>JANHGL010002457.1:0-24135 GCA_024611195.1 Ceyx melanurus | reverse complement strand
TAGATAGATAGATAGATAGATAGATAGATAGATAGATAGATAGATAGATAGATAAACAGACATTCCAATGTCTTCCTTCTGTTTGTCATGCTGGCTGGCCAGCATCACTTTGACAGGATCAGTACTTTTCTAATACCCAGGTACCTACTGACAAGGCCGGGAGAATGAGCACAACTGGTTCATTAGGTCTTTTTGGCTTGAATTCATGCTTCCTTGTAAGTACAGAGGCTTGCAGGGTTATTAGCTCAGCCTTCAGATTCTTCTTTTCCTTTCACATAGGCTGCAAACAGCTCCTGTTCATAGCAGGGATTTTATTTTCCCCCATGCTACAATGTACAGAGGAGGAGCATCCAGGACAGCTCTGTCCAGCATGTGCAGCTGCTGCCCAAGCTCTACCTGTGGCCACCCTGGAACATGTGAGAAACTTTCATCCTCTGTGCAGTCAGGTTCCCCATCCATTTCCCAGGCTTTGCCGAGGGTGAGTGGCGTCGCCTGACTCACCAGCAATGACAGCCCATTACTGGCTTTAAAAATTACCCCCCAGGTGAGTGGGCTGCCCAGCTGCTGTCAGACTGATTTCAGATTAGGCTGGAAATTGTCAACCATCTGACAGAGCCCCTGGTTAGTCTCTGCCACCCAGGAAGGATGTGCCAGTGTTCCCCATGCCATGGTCTGCTCCACTTTTATTCCCAGCCCCAGCATTCAGGAGTGTTGGATCAGAGGGGAAAAATACACTGGAGAGAGCAGCCAGACAGGAGAAAAACCTCCCTTCTGCCTGCAGCCAGGGCCTGCTGGTGCTGAGCAAGTGCGGGGAGCCTGAAAGCAGCAGAACAGCCGAGGTCTGGCAGGAGGGAGCTGCTGCTGAAAGGGGGCAGAGGCAGAAACAGTATAGTGGGCTGTAGCCATGGGCAAGCAGAAGGAAGGAGGGTTGACAAGCACAGGCAAGGCTGTGTCAACTGCACAGCCAGAGCCCCTCGGGCTGCAGACCCAAGGGTCAGGGAGGTGTCAGCACAAAGCCCAGCACCAGCCCTAAAATGTAGGTGGCAGAGGTGCCATCAAACACTGCATGAAAGGGACCACCAGGAGTGCTCCACCAGGCACCAGAGACTGTGGGAAGGGGCTGAAGCCAAGGATGTGGACAAATGACACTTGCAGAGCAGGGTGTTCCAGGAGGGAGGTTTGGAGTGCCATTGGGGCAGCCAGAGCACTGGAGAAGTTTGGGATGGAGATGCTGAGGGGTAGAGCCATAGCAGGGTACATGGGCCATGACTCACAGAAGATCACAAAGCCAGTTAAGCCCCTGGGGATTAGAGTGAAGCAGCAACCATGAAGGGAGCCTGTGCAAGGACAGGGCAGCCCTGCCAGTGTCACCCACCTCTGGCCAGTGACAGCATCTCCTCCACCCTGACTGTCCTCGGCCCTAACACCAGCAGCAGCCACATGTCACATTTGCCGTGAGTGGGTTTCCATTGCCGACACTATGATTCAACTTTTCTCTCCAGATAAAGTTATTAAGGCAAATTTGATCAAAATGAGACATGGATTACTGTGTGTGTTGCAGGCTCTAATTCTGTTTACTGTTCTGGGGGAATGGGCAATTATTACAAAAGCTGGGACAGAGTGTTTTTAATAACATTTCTTGTTAAGATTTAATTACAGGAAATTGTATTTTCTTAATCACTGAAAACTCAACTGCCTGGGAAATTTTTTATATAATTTTGTTTGCAGTTTATTAAATCCTTAGATTATTCCTTTTTTGAGGTTTTATTTTAGTCACTTGCTAAGTGTTTCTTAACATGTGTAGGAGCAGATTCTCAGAAGCACAAAGAAACTGAAGGGAGAAGACTCAGGGAGACAGGGCTGGCCTTTGACAAAGCAGATTACTGAGCAGGATTTAGAGGCATTATAAAACTAAACAAAAACCAAACCAAAACAAAAAACACAAAACAAAAACAAATTTAAAAAAAAGCACCCATCCAAACCTCCAAACAAACAACAAACCAAATTCTACCATTTTCGGTAGAAATAAAATTTTTTGTTCTCAAGACCTGCCGAAGCTGCAGCCTGACTGATGTTGGTACCCATGCCCACCAAGACTGATCCCCGCCTGCTTCACTCCCCAGTGCACCCCTCTGAAGCAAGGGTGATCTGGGGGGGAGCTATCCAAAACCAACTTCTGAAACAACATGTTGGGGCAGGGGATGAATGACCAGAGAGAGTGAATGGAGGCCCTGAAATATATGACAAAGGAGGATGATTGACCTGTTGTCCTGAGCATCAGTGCATCCTGAGATGAGTTGTCACCTCATAAACAAGACAGGGAAATGGACCAGGTCACCATTCCCTGTCCCTGAGGAGTGAATGGACATACCAGAGCACTGTTTCCAAAGAAGGGTGCCAGATTTTGGCACCCAGATCAATGGGAGGGTAGCCAAGTTTAAACCATCAGTCTTGACAGGGTTGCTGAGCACTTGCTGCCCCTCTGGGTTCCAGCACAGGGATGTGCTGGCAAGGAGAGGTGATGACCCACCTGAACACTACACACTTGCATGGGGTCAAGATTTCTCCCTGAGCTGCTAGAGTAGCTGTGTCATCATTCCTGTGCTGCAGCTCTTGGTAGGAAGGAGAACTGCTGATCCAAAAGGAGCCAAGCAGCTGCTTCAAATAACCAGCCAAGGGCTCACCATCCTCAAGCTCCTGGCACCCTGGGCTCTGCTCCCATCACCTCACAGGGGTGTGGAGGAGAGCAATATTGATGAAAGTAATGAAAGGGGTGACTGTGCTGCTCAAGTCCCACTTGTGTGGAAAGCAGCCTCCCTTTGTGCACAGGGCTAATGTTGAAAGGACACAAGACCCCAGGGAAGATGAGCTGCTGCCACTGCCACTTGGGAAATGGGACATGGGTGATTTCCATCCACCTGCAACCCTTCAGAAAGTGGCTCAGGCCCATCCACTGAGCACCTTATCTCTTCCCTGATGCACATGCAGTAGAGAATGGGCTCATCTCTGTCTCATCTGCACTCTGGGGTGAAGTATTCAAGCCCCACAAGTGTCAAAGACAGACAGGGTTTCTATCTGCATGATGGATGACGACCGAGCAGGGAGTCCAACGGGGGCATGGGGAGCTGTGATACCAGGAGCTCAGTGCAGCAAGGGTCTCACAAAGTCCTGCTTTGAGCTCTAGGCCTTGACTCTGGCCTGGCATTTCATGAGTGCAGGTGTATTTGGTGAGATCTCCCTCTCATTGCTAAAGATGAAGCTGTAGGGAGACATCTAAGTCTTAAAAACTTGAAAATCCTAAAAGTGATTGGCAGTCCACAGTCTGCAAGTTGAATGTAGCCTACGTTTGCCCTTAGATTTTACATGGTCTAGGTTGGACTGGGCAGATTTCAGTGTATTTGCAAAAGCCAGAGATATTGCTCTCCTGATACCAGAACAAGTTGGGGGTGTCAAATGAATGTAGGAAGTGGCTGGTTCAAAGCATACAAGAAATGGTGGCCCTGCACGTAATGCTTTGTTAAGCTTTGGGACTCCTTGCCACAGGGTGTTGGGGATGCTTAACTTCAATGTGCATTCTAAAGGCAGTGAACCAAAGCCAAGGAAAATTAACCTATTGATGGCTTAACCAAGCAGCTCTGGTCAGAGAGTCTCTGAGATGCATTACTGGGAGCTGGGAGAGTATTGTGGAGAAGCTGCACTGCACACTTGTCCTTGCACTCTTCTCAGGTATGTACCACCAGCTGCTGAGACTCTGACTGGATGGGCATTTGGCTGGATCCCATACACCTGCATGGGATGTGAACCCATAAACCTGCAAGGCATGAATGCCCTGTTGTGCTTCCTCCACAGCAGCTGCCATCAGCTCTGCTCTGCTGGTTGTTCCTGAACTTCAGTCTCCCTGGGAGCCACACATCTTTGCAAGCCTAGGGCAGGCAGGACAACCAAAAATCCCTCAGCTCCAGGATCTGAGTTGAGGTAGAAGTGGCAAGTTCATCAAACCAGCCAGGCTCCCTTCTTGGGCAGCCTAGTCTGACAGCCCTATGACCCTCACTGTACTCTGCAGACATCCGTGATGTACTTTACTTGCAGGGAGCGCTGAGACAACTGCATGGCAGAGGGCAGAAGGCTGCATTTTTTCTATGCCCTACTTACTGTAGGTGGCACTGCCAGTGCCTCTGGCCTTGTAACTATGTACGTTCCTTTCAATATATTGACACTCCTTGTCCAGTAAGCTCAGGTGTTTTGACATGCAGAGGTAAGGGTGGGATGGGCTGACTTCTATGTCCTAACATCTGCTTAGACCTTTGGCTACCATCATTTTAGTACGGGACATCATTTTATAACAGCATCCCCATTGCCCCACTGATTATTTTGTACACCATCAGCTTCAGTTCAGGGCTCACAGCTCTGTCTCTGCTCCAGGACAGTAACAATCAGTGACTTGCCAGCTTCCCCAAAACACTGTACCCTTCATTTCAGGACATAAGCACTGAAAAGAAACAACACTTAAAAACAAATATGGCAAACTCTCATGTTAAGCCTATCATGCAGTGTAAATCAGCCCCAGCAGATCCTGGTCAGATTTGACATAAATATGTCAGTCCTCTCTTCCAGCTCTGGCTGTGTGTTTTTCAGTCAGGGCTGTTTCTTTAAACCCATCACCACCTTTTTTGTCTGGTTTCTTAAACTGGAGTAAGTAATTTCTCCCATGAGAAATTTCTCCTGTGTTTGCAGATTAGAGACTTGTATTAATTAAACAAGGTGGGCTTATCTGGGAGGGGCATAGAGGAGAAATGAGGCAGAGCCCCTCCATCTCCATTCCCCTCTGCATTGCTTGCTGCAGGCAGTAGGAGAGGAGTAGAGCTGTGCAGCAGCCTCACTCCCTTCCCAGGCTGCAGCCTGCAGCCCAACTCCCTTCCCTCTCCCTCCTCCCACTCTGTCCATCCTGTGGGGCTGAGGAGCCCAGTGATATGTGGCATGGAGTGTGCTGATGCAAGATTCTCTCCAGTCACTCTGTGTGTGCCTGGCTCACATCACATCTCAGGTTAATCATCTTTGAAGGTTCCTTGCTTCTAAATTCTTGCGTCTGTCATAAGGAGTATTTCCCATCTGTTGGGAATTACTCTGGTTTCCTGGGACCCAGCTGATTCCTGCCTAGCAGCCCTCAATCAAGAGCAGTCACATCAATCTCTAACCTGGCTTCAACTAATATCCCCAGGGCAGGACTTGTTGCAGGAAGACCATGCGCTTGCACTCCTTGAGTTTCAATTGGTATCTGCAGATAACTTTGCAGAGGCCATAGCAGCTAAGGTCATAAAAAGTATCCCCTCTGCCCCTAAACCTAATGCTTTGTAGGTAGTGTACACCTGTAAGAGGATGGGTACACACAATGCTGTGGAAGTCCAGTCTCAGACTTGTGCTATGCTCTGGGACACACTGAGGAGTCCAATACCTGCAAACCCTCTGATTCCCCATGACAGAAGGATGACAGTAGGAACAGCCAGGTTTTCAGACCAGGCACCACCTACCAGTGTGGGGCCAAAGCTGAAGAGCCCAGTGACATAGGCATTGCAACAAGGCCACACTCTCTACACACAAGGTCAGCAATGACTTCCAACAAACTCTTAACTCCACCAGATTTAACTATGGTGACCTTTCAGCACCCTCCCATTGCAATCCATTCTATCTCACTGGTTCCACCAGACTCACTGTCAGACAGCAGAGATCAGCCTCCCTGCTTTTATCTTCACTTTCTGGAGTCGAGGAAGGAAAGAAAAGCCCCAGGAAAGCACAGCTTCCTCCAGATTCTCTGGACCTGTGGGCTTCCCTCTGTGAAAAGCTTTGCTGGGAGACTGCAGGCACGCAGCAACATCTACAGAAATTCAGGGGGTACTGCAGGCACTACGAGGAGGAGAAGAGCCAGGCAGCAACAGGGAGCCAAATCCATGCTTTTTTAATATACATCAGCTTTCCACATCACCACCTTCCCATGGCAGCCAGAAATGTGAGAGACATATCTCAGGCACTGAGCAGTAATTAGAAAAGGCGAAACTCAGATTTGTTTCCATATTTTGCGTATCAAAGCTCTGAAGCGAGGGAGGCTTTGGTGCATTGAGTGTTGAATTATTCCCTATAATCTCCTGAGTCTTAGAAGCAGCAGCTCAGCCTGCTTCCATGAGAAAAGAGGAACCTATGGGCTTAGTGTGACCAGTTCTTGTCACTGGCCAGTGCTGGACTCTGCCAAGAAAGAAATCTGAAGGTATAACCTATCCCTGGATAAGTTTCTTCCATTTCAGTCAGCCTATATTACATGATGTGAGAAAAGTAAGAGAAGGTTTGTGAGTGTCATGACCCCAACAGGGCTCTGTAATCACAGTGGTTTTGCCCATGGTGCTTCTAGTAGTTTAGGCTTAAAATACCTGCAACATCTCTGGGGGGTGGTACCAAGATTGTGACATCTCTTGTACTCAGGCTTGACCCAGTCTGGGCTCACCTTACCCAGAATACAAGAAGCATTGCCTATGCTGGGACAGTCTTCCAGCCCAGGCTGCAGTTAATAGTGCAGATTGTGGGCAAACCTGGAATGGCTTAGGGCTATGGGTGTGAGTGAACAGATGAGCTCCATGCCTGGTCCCTTGAAACACCTGCACATGAGACACTCAGGCACTGCCACTGGTGCTGCTCTAGTGCAATATGTGCCTTGGAGCTCAAGGGTGACGTTTTGTTCTTCAGTTAAATCTTTTTTGGGTTAAGTTTGAGATGCAGCAGCATTCTGAGCTCATCCCACAGTCATTCTCAACTGGAAAGCTTTTGTGCACCCCTAGGCAGCCAAGGATTCGGGCAGCCTGCAGAGAAGTGCTGAGTACATGGCCAGGACCTTTCTGTGCACCCATCTTCTAAAGAGACACGAGGAGCACCCCACCAGAGTAATACCCTCCTCACCTTCATGCTGGGTGCCATTCTGCCTTCAGAGCCTTCTTGGGCCAGGGCTGTAACTTGAACAGCCCACTGAGGAGGCATCTAAAGCTTACTGAATGGATCTGCTCAGTGACCCTCTACCTGTCACTGACACTTGCACTAGGGTAGCACTTTGAACAAGTCAGCCAGCAACACAGCCATGAGTGAGCTCTGAAAATTGGAAACAGTGGGGGGAACAGGAGGTGAATAAAGTATTTGATAGTGGACTCATTATCCCCTTTTTACTGACTGGAGGACTAGCACAACAAATGTGGCTGTCAGCCTTTGCTCAAGAAAAATAAATTAGCCCAGGAGTGCAAGAGCTCAGAAGCTCCTCCAGCCTTTTCCAGACTCTGCCAGTCTCACAGGCTGCCACCTCTTCACTCATGTGATGCACAGGGAGGGCTGGCAGCTTCGAGCCCTCCTCCATAACCCCACCTTCAACAGGGGTCCCAGAGCAAGGCAAGGCTAGAGAAGGCTCTGAGCACTGCCTGCAAGGGGGGTGCTTCCTGGTGCTGCATCTCTTGCCTAATGTGAGCCTGGCCAGGTGGGGCTCTGGCCATAGCCATAAAATATCATTGGTGTCAAGAGTGATTCAAACAGGATCCTTAGTCAGTTTTCATTCCAGTATTCCCAACAGCACTAGAAAGCTGATCAGAAAGCCAACATCTCAGCATCTCTAAGCCTGGCTGGCCATCTGACCAGACCATGTCCCACAGCTGGGAAAGTTAAATGGGTGCAGCATATTCACAGAAAGAAAAATATCTCTGAGTAATAGTTGTGAGTGCAATGGCATTGTTACTCTGAGCTGCAGCATCTGGGCTGCTGCTGTGGTGGTTTTGTTTGGCTGGAAACGTGCACTGTGACATTGCTGCTATCTGTGACACAGAGAGCAGGGTAGCACTGATCCCCAGCATGTCAAGCATTATTGTCTCCTAGCTTAAATACCTTTCTGTTATTCTTTTACAGCTGAAGTTGACAGTAAAATACACACCTTCATATGAAAGAAAAAAAAATCCTTCTCAGCTGACAGATATATCAGTGTTTTGTAGCTTCCTTTTGCTTGTGGTTACCTCTATGCCATGGCTCCTCCATTAGCCCAAAATAAGATGTAACACTGACCAGTACCCAAGTGAGGGGCTGGGCACTAGGACACACTGAACACATCCTTGCCTGGATGAAGGTAGCTGATTTTTTTCTCTCTCCCTCCTATGTTTATAAACTCCGAGCAAGAAGCATTTGGCTGCAGCAGCTGGCCAAGGGCTCATGGCAGAGGCTGGGGTGAGTATGTTCAGGCCTGCCTGGAACCAACTTCTCTCTTGGAAACCTCAGCTCTGTAATGCTCCAAGTCCTGCAGCAAGATGGCTGGTGCTCAGGAGGTTCTGCACATGCCAAGGTCCATGCCAGGCATATACAGAGGCACAGAAAACAGAGGGACAACAGAGCCCACACCTGGGAGGCAGACCACAAAGATGTCTCTGACCCTTCTGCTCCCCAGCATTCCCTTCCAAGAAACACAGGACATGCCTCTAGCTCTCTGCCTGCCTGATGGACCAGTGACAACTCCAGGAGAGCAAAGGTGGAAGCAGAGCAACCCAGTCACCATGCCCAAGCAGGGAAAATCAGAGTGGGAATACAAACATTTCCTGATGCAATGTGCAGAATTTGTTTTAGCTCGCTGCTGATGCCATCACAGTGCGACATTTCTTAAGCAGGTTGCCCAGAGGTGTGAAACTGCTGGATGGATATATTTTCCCAGAGAGCACCATTAAAGATATTTACTATATTATGGGAAAATATAACCCTCCAATAACAGGGAAATACTACACAAATCTCTGGCAGGGAGCATCAGGGAGGCATCCCCAGCTAATTATAGTGACACATTTGATTTCCCAAAACCCAGACTTAGAGCAACTTAGAAAAGCATGGAAGATTGTATTATAAGTCTGCTATGTCTATACTTTTACCCAATTTAGGAAGTCAACGGGAAGAGATGAACTTTCAGCAAGGGCTTAAAATTATGACCTAGGAAAGAAAAGAATATAAAACAAAACAGTGGCCTGCTGGTGCCAAGGGACTCTCTCTTAAGCTTTAGGTTTTGAGAAATACCCTAAAAGGTGGATTTGTCCTTCTTGGCATTTTAAAAATACAGGCTTAAATTTGAAATACCTGAGCCCAATCTCCTGCTCCCTCTGGCAAGCAATTGACCATATTCCTCTTACATGTTGACAAGCTCCTTCTTAAATCCCACTGGAGCTTTTTCTCCCCATTACACCTGCTGAGAAACTATTGCAGAACCTCACTGCCTTCTGATGCTTATAAATCCTTTTTCCATCCTACTTTTATTTGTAAGCAGCTCTTCTGACGGCAGCAGTAATTCCCACTTTTTGCAGGAAATACCTTATTTGAGAAGACTGTCATTTGCCTTTCTCCTGGTTGTATCATTTTCACACAGTATCACAGAAAGGTTAAAGGTTGGAAGGGACCTCTTGAGGTTATCTTGTTCAACCCCTTTGTTCAAGCAGGGTCACCCAGAGCTGGTGTCCCTGGATTTTGTCCAGACAGTTTCTATCTCCAAGTTTGGTGAATTCACCATCTCTCTGGGCAACCTGTGCCACTGCTTGATCACCCTCACAGTGCAAAAGTGTCTCCTGATGTTCATGAACCTCCTGTGTTTCAGTGTGTCCATTGCCTCTTGTCCTGTCACTGAGTACCACTGAAAAGAACCTTGCTATGTCTTCTTTGAACACTCCCTTCAGGTTTTTGTACACACAATATGATGAAAAAAGTCATCATATTGCCAGACAATATGATGCAGTAGCACCTCCAGGATATCCATCTTCCTGAGCCTTTCAAAGAAATGGATCCCCGGATTACAGCTGAGCTCTTCATATGCAATTCAGACTTTCTGACACTGCATTTTGTAGTATCAGACCTTATTAAGTCTATTATTCCAGTCATCAAAGTGACCAAATTTCTGATGAGTGATATTCTGATCATCTTCTGTCCTGTCGCTGTCCCCCATATTGTGTCAATATCAAATTATATCAGAAGACACCTATGCTTCCATTAATGAGGACATTAGGACAGTCCTAAGATTCATCTCCAAGAAACACCACTAGAACCTTAAGACTGGTCAGCACACTCTTGTGAAGCACACTCTGCTGTAATCTCCTCTTGAGACAGTTTTTTACTCAAATTGCCAGATCTGCTGATGTCCAAATACTTCAGCTTCAGTGGTTTCTCAGTGGCATCCCATCAAAACTGTATTTGAAGCATAAGTAAATGTCCCACATTTCTTTTGTCAAGAAAATCAGCTGCCTTCTCAAAGATATCAGATGGCTCTGCCATGATTTGCCCAGGGCAAATGTTTCACTGTATGACCTTTTCCATTTACCTCTGCTAATTTGTCCATCTTTCACAAGATGCTCAAAAGCTTTAACCATTGCTGAGGTCAGACACGGCCATGTACATGCCTAGAGTGCATTTATTGCCCTTATTAGCTGCAGAAAGTACCTTTGCTAATCTGCAATCGGGTGTTATTCACACTTTGAAAGATGTATCAAAGCTCCATGCCAGCTGCCTGTCATTTCCATATGCAAGTCTTTAGGAGTTAGGAAATGCAAATTACCAGTGCTTCCTAAATTGACCCCATCCAGCATTTGAAGTCAGCTTCCACCCTGATGTGATCACTCAACTGTCTGGTACCTGATGCTCTCAGCTGGCCATCTGAAGAGAGAGAGCATGCTGATAGTGTAATACAGCTGCCTCTAGCTCAAAAGCAAATTGAGAAGGGACAGGATGGGAGTGAGAAGGCAGCAGCCCTCAGTGGCTTGTGCCTGACGGGTACAGGATGCTTAGAGAACCTACCAGTTGACACCAGGACTGTTTTTCCTATGGGCATCACCCACAGGCTTAATCTAAGGCTTTTGGGAATGCCAGCACTGAAAGAGACGTTTTATTTTATTCCCTGCATTAAGAAAGGTTGTTCAGATGGCAGATGGGTAACTGTTGTGGTGAAAGGTTGTGCTAGAAATAAAGTAGGTTAGGAGTAGCAGATCAAATTAAGAGAAAAACATGCTAGTAGCTTGGCTGAGGAACAAATGAGGACAGCACGTAGCATCGACAGTTAAAATTAAACACACTGTCCTCATTTGTCCATCAGCTACCCAGGCAGGTTTCTTACATGTTGCTGCCAGATTATTTTGTATGCACACACAGAAAGAAAGTTCAGAAAGTATCTGTGTGATAATCCAGCTCTTCAGGAGCTGTGTCACCAATATATGTCCTCAGGACACTGACTGTGTGCAGGCATTAGGTGGATGAGTATAAAAGAGGTATCTGGCACTCTGCTGGAGATACTAGAATATGCCTTTATTTTATGACTTTTTTTTCCTCCTCTGTACTAGAAATCCTGTTGAGAAAAGAAGCAGATTCTGATGCTTGTTCAGTACCTACAAAAATGTGGATTTCTCATGGCATTCATAAGGACTCTCATTTTTAAGTTTGACAGTTCTCTACAATTTCTTTTTCATTTTTCCCTCTCCACAGCCAAGCCAATTTGACATCTTGTAGCAGGGTGAAGATGTTCAGATACCATTGTCTGAGTTTGTACCCTGGAATTTTATCAATGCCTTCTGTCATTATATCAGTGACTATGACCACTTAATACTTCATGTTAATAATAATTTTCCCATCGCAAAATCAGGCTGAACCCAGCATAGGAGTTCAAGGAAATATTTTTCCCACATAGTTAAGCCATTTGACACTAGCATGATGGCTCTGCAGACTCCCAGCCTCCCTGGGAGGGTTCCTTGGGGGCCTGTGGGTCCAGTGAGAACACTGGATGTCCCGAGGTGTCTCAAACAGTGTGATGCAGATGTATTTTGGTAACTAAATCCCATCTTTGCCACAGCTGGCCCCATGACTGCATAGCTCACTGTGTGACATTTCCCTCTGGGGACCTGCTTTGCCCTCCAGACTGTTCTGGCTGCATGTCTCCATCTCTGTGGGCTGAAATAAGGGTACTAAGCCCCTACTTGCAACCAAACATTTAGTGCCTTCTCCATCCCACCCCTAACCATTAGATAATCCAAGTTGGATGAGCTAATTGTCTCCCATGGAGCACAGCAGGTGATAGGTTTAAACCATTGTTTGCCCCATCTCCAAATAGGTCTGGACACAAAGATAGTAGATATGAAACTGCTGATGATCGTGGTGTGACTTAGATGTGTTATTAATCACCACAGTTTATGTTGTGCCAGCAAGACTGAGCATACAGTTTGAATGTCATACTAAGAGGTTTCAGAGACATATATTAGTCTCTAGGTGTGACATTACCAGGAAGAGGTAGGCAAAAATTCATCTGGGGGCTATCTGAGTCTCTGTTTAGAAGTCACCATTGGATTTCTGATATAGCAGCTTACAGGAATGGAGAAGGCTGTTGAAAGGCAGATGCATAGACATACAAAATCAGTAAATTAAGAGGCAAAATACTCATTTGACAGATAGTGAGCATGAGAAAATGAAAAGTAAATGGGATGCTAACATGTTTTATGCTACATACTCATCACAGAGAAGGGGAGTTGTGCTTTTAATGAGCAAAGATGTATCATTTCACTTACCAAGCCTTCCGGATGATGATAAAGAGACTTGCTTTAGAGCAACAGGATTAAACAAGGTGCAGATATGGATTATAAATTGCTATGTACCAAACGTGAACAGATTGCCCTTAAATGTCATTCTTATGTAGATAAATCAATCCTAGTTGAAAAGAGCAGTTCAGCTTGGGAGGAGGTGAAGAAAAAGCCAATATACCTGCCTTCTGTTATGCCTCACACAGGATCTATTTTTACTAAGAGATCTGCCCCAGGCTTTATTCACTCACCTCTAAGGTCATTTGTAAGGTCCTCAGCATGTGTGTCACCTTCTTTTTGGTGCTGAGGGGAGCTGGTCAACAATAGATTTTTCCACTAGCCCCTCACATAGCTCATGTAAATCTTCTTCAGGCTCCTGCACCTGGGTTGAAGGTACCATGGACCACCTTGAGTCTCCAACAGAAAAGGCTTTTTTGTCTTGCCCCCACAACATTCACAGCACTGTCTTGCTGCTGGCTTAGACTCCCCAGTAATCCCTTCAGCCCTCCACCTGAGTCAACCATCCAGCCCTGCAGTCTGGAAACCCTGAAGATCTTTTCCACTCTGGGGATCTTCCCCTCACATTGTGAGAGCTCAGCACTACTGAAGGAAGCAAGAAACAAGCCATCAGGTGTTTGCAGCCCCAGAAAGTGATTTTATGCAGTTTATCATCCCTTTGCTCCTACTGTCTGAAAGGTGGGTCTTGCCTTGGCACCAGCCTGAAGCAGAACTGCTGGCCTGGGACAGCTGGACTGAGGACATGCTGGCCCAAAAAGCCTCCCACAACACCACAAAAGTGGTAGCCCTGAAGAAACGAGCTTTGCAGCAAGGCAGTTTCCCTCCTTGGGGATATACAATGGAGTAAGGAGTGTATGTTGGCCGTCTGAGGCTTCACATCTGGCAGGTACCAGCTGTACCACCACTGGGGGATCACAGCTGTCAGTCCCTGTATCAAAACAGCTGGGAAATCTCTGTTTCAGGTACTGCCAGGAGCAGAAAGTATTACAGAGTCAGCTGCAGGCACTGAAAGGGACTGCTAGAGCAAGGAAAGACACTAAAAGGAAGGAAGGTGATTTCTCCTCAGATGCCTCTCACCATATATTTGGGAAATGAGGGAGTAACAGGATGAGGCTGGCCCAGAATCATGCTTTCCAAGCAAAATGGAGGAATTGCAAAGGCTGAGAGGCTGAGTAAGTGCAGGAACAACCTAATGCACCCATAAATCAGGAAGGCACAGAGACTCGATGGTTTATCCAGATCTTCTAATGCTTATGATATTTCATTAAAATAAGCTACTGTATTGAAGGAGGATTAGAGGGCAGTAAAAGCTTATCTATCTTTAAAATTGGCATTAGTGGTGATCCTGGGAATTACAGACCAATGAGCCTTACTCTGAACTAGGCAAATTAGCTGAAAAGATAATTAAAGCACAAAGAATAAAACATCTAGATGACAGTGGTGATATAACAGGAACAAACCAACACTGCTTCAGCAAAAGTATTAATGCCTCACACATCTACCAGGAGCCTTTGTGCATGTCAGCAAAACAGCAGATGAAGGAAAAGTGAGAAGGTTTATTTGGACTTTCAAAAAGGCTCCATCCACACTCCTCACGCTGACTGGCACCATTTGAAATCAAAGCAGTCAAAAGTAAGATGTAAGCAGCTATTGAAGATCAAAAACAGGTTCAAAGAACTTCTAAAACACAATCAGTGGTGACTATGGTGAGGGATTTCAAATGCAGCAGCATCTATATGGGTAATAGAATTAACAAGTGATCACAGCAGCAAGACGATTTTAGCAATCTCCCTGCTTTATGTAGTTCCATTAGGAGACTACCTCTGCTACCTCTTCAGATCACACAACAGTGTGTTCATCAGACCTGGAGGAAACTGGAAAGCCAGTTGAGCCTGTGTTAGCAGTCTCATGACTTTCCATAAATCTTACACTCTTTAATAGCTAGGAAAAGGGGGAGTCTCAAACCCTGGCTTCCTGAAGGCTGCTATTTCCTGAGCATCTTTGCTTCTCCCTATAGATTTGCAAATGATTACAGAAAAGAAAGCCAGAAGCCACATTTCCTAAGCTTTTAAACACCCCAGATAAAAGAAAACTCTACCCCAAAAAAGTCTTTACATCAACAGTAGTTTGAGGCCAAACACCTCCTTCTTCGTGATGTGTTGGGGGACCACAGCTCTGGTGATGCAGTACTCTAAGGATAGATGCCAGTGGGGCACAGCAAGAAATGCTGATAGGAAGCACACCTGTCATACCAGATGTGGCACCCTAAAGGGTTTCCATAAGGCCAATGCCACCTGGGCTATGTGTCACCAAGGTCAACAGAGTATCTGTACCCCTAGAGAATGAGATAAAGAACAAAAGTCTGATCATTGTCACCCAAGCACAGCCCTATTTGATTCTGTGGAATTGAAGCCTGGGACACACAGGGGTGAGACTCATCCTCTGGGTTTGGCTATTGCAGCTCTGCCTCTGTCCAAAATGACACAGTAGAAACAGAGAGCATAGCAAAATGAATTAGAAGCCAGTAAAGCCTTCTGAATAGGGAGAGATAGGGAGATTGAGACAGGGTAACACAGAAAGCAGATAGATAAAATATATGGGAAAAATAGGTTCGGAATAATGTCTGGATGGGCAGAAGTAAATCATTCCCTCATACAGTCTGCCCAATAACACCAGAACAAAGGACATGCAATTGGAGTGAAAGGCAATGCATTTTGAACTGATAGAAGGAGAGACTATTTTTACACAATGAATAATTAACCTGTGAAGTTCACTGCCACAAGATTTTACCAAGGACAGAGGATTTGCAGCATTCGTATGAATAATGAAAATAACCAACGTTACCCTTGACAGAGTAAAATCTCTCTGGAAGGGATTTTAACTCCTCCTGGCCCAGTGTAGGACCTTTACTGCTTGTGTAGATTGGCAGAGAGGAGATGTCTCCTGGGCATGTGCTCTGTTCTAGCCTATGGATGCCCACCATGGTGACTGCCACCTCCTTCTCTGCCACTCTCAGAGCTGGGAAAAAAAAGAGGCCAGATACCAGGCTGAGGGACAGCAGTTCCACTCTTGTATGATAATTCCAGCATTCTGGTAGAAGGGATTTTAATTGCTTCTCATTTCCATCAGTGCATTGTTCAGCCTTCTGCCAGTTCCCAAGGCCTAAGAACCTTGATGTCTCTGGAGGAAAGGAGAACTCAGCCTGCTTTCTGCCAGATGAGGCTGTTGCTTGATCTCCTGCAAACCTGACCAAAGTGTCCTTCCTTGGCAGACGAGTTGGACAGATTTCAGCCTGTCATCTTGACCTCACCCATCATTTTAGCATTTCCATAGGAAAGGTGAAATTATAAAATCATTTCAGTCATCCGAAGCTGGAGAGTAAAAAAGTCTTTAATGGATTTACAGAGGAAACTGGAATTGCTTCAGTGCCATTTTTCTTTCAGTATCTACTCCCTCTCAGAAGACCTCAGCCTTGCTTACCACTGGTCACTAGGATCAGCATTGATGGTTCTCCATGAAATATATTGCATCAACCCTTCTTGACAGGAGGAGAGAGTGTGGCAGAGGGATGTAGTTCACCATCCATCCCAAAAAAAGAGTTGTAACAGATTTCTTAGGCCTGCACACTAAGACTGCCTTTTCCTGCCTAAGGCTGATCACATGTCAGGTCTTGCCTCTGTGGACTATATTCCATCCCAGGAATGCAAAACATTTCATTAATATTACCTAGGCAGCCCCACACGCCAAGGAAGCAGGTGGGTGAATACCACTTCCATTTGGAAATGAAAAATTAACATGTGAATTAAGCAGCATGTGTGAGCACAAAATGCAGATCCTTAAAACATCCCTGCAGAGCCTGAAAGCTACAATTATTGCTCCATGAGCAGCTAAGAGTATTGCAATGCATCAGCCAGGCAACACTCCACCTGCCTCCTTCCCCTTGCTAGGACTTTTCAGTGCCTGCTGCCAGAGGCAGTGACTGTGAAAAGCACATCTGGGGAAACGCTGCTGCTGCCTTCCCTGCAGCACTGCTGCTCAGCTCAGTGGGACAGAGGCACAGACAAGTCATGGCAAGCCCCAGTGTGCTTTCTATCTCTGCCCTCGGAGGAGGACTGAGGAATGACCTATTGCCACCAGCTGTAGTATTCAGCTTGGTGGCTCCTGTGAGGTTAGGGCTTGACCCTCCCTCCCTGGCACAATACTGGGAGCAGAACCCATTTCCCCCATCAGGTGAGGAAAGGCTGCCTCGATCACACCAAAGCCCATCTAACCAATTACCTTGGTTTCTGTATATTTAGTAAAGTAACTTGGATTCCCTCTCCATGAACCCATCCGACTTTCCCTTTAACATAAGTAAAGTTCAAGCACACACAACCCCCCGTGGCAAGGACTTCTACTGCTTAGCTACACAATGTGTGAAGAACAGATGTTTCCTCTCTTGAACCTGCTGGATGTCAGCACAACTGTCAGCACGGTGAGGAGAGGCTGGGCACTGCTTCCTGCTGTCAGGGGAGGATTGCAGAGGCTGAAGTGGATGTACCAGTCCCAGAGAAAGGCTGGGTAGCTGAGACATTCTCTCACCCTGTCGGAGACCCAAAGTGTCTAATCCAGGGCCCTGTAGGGCCAAGTGCTTCTAGATGAGGTACCAATCAACTTGTCTTTCCAGGTCCAGGCAAGTGGCAGATGTTTGCTCACCCTCGTGCATCAAGCACAACTGAACCCAGCAGCCCTTATTCCCAGATATTGCTGAGGGATACACCAAGTCACATCACAGGGTCACCCACAGAGAACAAATCAAACTTTTTTGATACTAGGCGGGGGGTGGGGGAGTAAGAGCAGAACGCAAAGCAAATAAAACCCAAGTGTTTGTGATGGCATGCTCTTAAAATATTGGAAGAGATTATAAACTTGGCATCAAAGAGCAGCACTGTGTATACCAGGCACGGTGAATAGTCAAGGACTCATGGGGGTTGTGATAAACCCAGGAAATTATTCATCTGTCCAAAGAAAAAAGAAGAAATAGAAATAGTCTTCCTACAGAGGATAAAGTGAATTTTTTAATAACCCAAGCAGCAAAGTAGCAGGACCATTTTTGTGGATTACTACAGGCTATTATATATACACAGCTAAGTAGGATGAAGTCAAAAGAGGGTTGATCATCTTCTGGGAAGATGTGAATTAAAGGGAGTTTAGAAGATGAATAAAGAACTCCAGATAAGTCTCTAATGGATCAGAGGATACCACAGCCATGCTGTTGCTACATTAGGGTAAGAGCTACCTGGGGGGTGCTTTTCAGCAGCAATTAACCCTTAGTCAGTCAACCTTTCTAAAATTAGTAGCAAGGGCTACAAGTGCCACTGCAGTGCCTAAAAGATTGAGCCTCTCAGACCTTGAAATGACTCTTCTCAGGCTATCTTGTGTAGTTTCATCCAGAGATGGCCAGCTGAAACCTCAAGCAAGCCAGTGATTTGTCTCCAGAGAAGCTGAGGGAGAACATTGCCTGTTTCCCTCTCTCTGTCTTCCTTTGAAATGGATCTGGGTCCCAGATCCCAAAAGCTTCTTGGTTCTTCACTGACCACAACGAAGCAAGGGACAAGCTCCTAGTTTCTAATACTTACACCTGCAGCCTAGGATGTGCAATGAGCTCGCCAAACTCATTTCACAGAGAAGCTGCCATGCATTCACCAGGCCTTAATAACATTAGCTATCAAAGCTTTTCTAAATAGAAAATTTACTCTTCCAAGAGAATCTCTTCTCACTTGAATAAAGCAGAGGACAATTAGCCTTTTCCTTGCATGAAAGGTCTCTTTTACTGAACTTAGATAGGACTGGAAAAAGGTAAATAACTTCCTATCTCCCATCCATGTCCAAAACTCCACTGTCCTTCACAGCAGGTCTTATGCTAGGTCTTAGGGAGACTACCCAATCAGAGACCCTAGAGAACAGTTCCTGCAGAAGCAGTGCTCAATGCAAGGGCAGGCTGGAAACACCGAACCTGAACTGCAGGGCTGAGGAAGCCAAGAATCAAATGCCAAGAGAACTTTTGCAGGAGAGACAAATCTTTTCAGCTGGTAGTTAGGAACAGAGCTCTGTGGAGAGAGGAAAGGTTGGTTTTTGATAATGTATGTGACTGTCTCCCATAGATAGGCACAATAAAAGGGTCTAACATGAAGCCCTGTAGCTGGTTTTGTGTGGTTAGGTTGAGCTACTGTTTTGTTGGGTTTTTTTAAAACTACAAATCACCTGCTGTGCCTGTAAAGCCCTGAAAGAGCAATCTCCAGAGTGGCCACAAGACTCACTGCCTTCCTCCCATCCACACATCCCTCTCACAGCCAGGATGATGCATAGACAGGGAGTCAAACCCACCTGAGACCCACCCAGCCTCAGCTAAAGACCAGTGCCTGCTCACCTGGAGATCATACCCCTGCTCCCAGCACCTTGACAATTAAAAGCTCCCTATTTGGTGTCTTCACTGGGTAGGACAGGAATGGATATTTCTCCATTGTTTTTCTGCTGTTGAATGGGGTGGATGTGCAGACCACCAAATAGAAGCATGTTTGGTGAGCTTGCAGTGAGAAAAGCTTGCACAATGTAATTCTAGAGAGGCACCAGCCACCCAGAGACAAGGGGGTTTCTTCTCTTCCTCATAGGTCCTTCCTACTTTGACCCTCAGCAAGGAAGCTTTCAAAGTTTTCTGTCAGGCACTCATTTCAGCCTGTCCTTTAAGAGACAAAACCGTTTTACTCATTTCTGCTTCCAGCTTTCTTCCAGAGAAGGGCAGCCAGAGCTACTGCAGTTCAAGCTGGGACAGGCAGATGACAAGGGTCAGGATTTCCTAAAGTCCTACAAGATGCTCCTACAATCTCTGGGACAGTTGTTTCAGGAGACAGCTGCAGATTGCCCCATGCTGTCTGCATTCCCAACACCAGCCAGCTCCAAGCAAACAGGGATGGTTGTTTTTCCCCTGCAATGCCTTCAACCTATTCACCCACTGATTCCTGCTCTCCTGGCATCATGTAGGAAACATATTGTCCTTGCACTTTAGTTTCCTCGGGTATAAATGACTGATTCTTTTTCTGTTGTGTTTCCCAGTGAGTTGCAACCCATTACTAATTAGTGTCTGCAAAACGCTTTCAAGCTCCTCAAAGGGAAGGTGCAAAAGAAGGACTAAATATCATTAACAGCTTCATTTTACACAGAGCAGAAAATTAATGAGGTGTTGGCTCCTTATGAACTTCAACTATCATCTTGCTGAGTAAATTTTGCTTTCATAGCAGGTATTGCCCACATCTGCTTTCATGGAGCACTACCATTTGGAATGTTATCCTCTGGACCAAACTGCTACCAGCTCATGGTGGCTACTCTCTTGCCAAAGCCTGTGGATCTGGCATGCACAGCTTTTCCACTGATTTCCCTGGCAGTGTCTGGGATGCCAGTGATAGGAGATAGACACTGGAGGGGCAAGAGCCAGAAGACATTTCAAAGGGCTGAGGTTTTTGTTTCCAGTTTCCTAATAATAAACAGCAAGAGGAGACAGAAATTAGCTAATATCAGTCTCCGAATTGAATGGCTCTGAGGGCTTCTCCAAACAGCTTATCCAGAGCGTTTCTGTTGCCAGTCCCCACATTGTCAGGGCTTTCAAATGGCAGCTTTGGGTCCCTGCTGCTTGCAGGGCTGGCAGCCACTCAGGGACTGAAAGACAAGACATAAAAAAAAATTGTTCTTGATAATTTAAAAGTCAGGTCTCCCACTGAGCACATTTGGAGTTGGAGGGAACTGTCTATAAATGCAAACAGTTCACGGTGTGGGTCTTACCTCAGCTGGCAAACCTGCTGCCTTCACATGCCAAACATATGCCTGCTGGGGAAAAAAGCATTTCCCTCAGCAGATACAAGGACACAGCAGATCACAGCCATGCCCTAGGCTCCTTCAGGGCAACGGACCCAGGGCTGGGTGCTGGGGACTCCTCCTGCAGCTGGGTCTGCAGCCCGCTCTGCTCCCCAGGACCACAGCAAGGAAGCAAAAGCCAAGAGTTTCACAGCCACTGCTCTCCCTGTCCCACTGTTTCATCCTGACATCAGTTCACCCACATACTCCACTACTCCTCATAGTCCCTCAAGGCTGCCAGGGAAAAGTCAGCAGGATCAGCACAGAGTTAGGCTACCACAAGCTGGATTCTCCATCACTCTGTTTCTTTCTTGCCCACGCTGTTTCTTTCTTGACCCTTTCTGGTCACCACTGGACGCAGGGCATGTGAACAAAGCTGTCAGCTGCCAGAGCTGCCCAAAGTTGGGACAGCCTGAACAGCAAAGTGCTTCCCTCGCTGCTTTCCCATGGATCTGCATATGGGAAATCCCAGAAGACCAGGGATCCCTTCATGGGTTTCTTGTCTCTGATCCACTGCAAGCTCTGCTGCTCATAGAGATCTCCAGAGTCCAGAGTATGAAGCAGGGGAAAGGTATGCTTTTTCAGGGAAGCAAACAAATGATCTTTGCCTGCAAATTCCCTGCATGGGAAGCAACCCACCTCACAGGAGAAGAATGGCAGGAGTGCTCTGGAATCTAATGCTTTCATGGTATTTCAATGTCCCAGTCCCAGCCTGGGTCCTTTGTCTTTAAAGGAAATTACAGCAGCCTTAATACAGCAGAAACTGGTGCTCCAGGCCAAGGTCTCAAGATACAGGTCAGTTTATCTTTAAAGCCCTCAAAAAAGCATCTGCTAGTGCAAGTGAGGTCAGTCAGGCACGGTGTTCACTGAGTTGTATTCAGCAGAGACAAAGCTCTCCCTTCTGAGACAAACCACAGAGATGAACATGGGTGGAAAACACACAAGTACTCTCTACCTGAAAGCAAAATATGGCTCAGTCATCTTTGTCAGTCTTAGATGCAGCTGGTTCAAATGATAAAATGGCTCTGTCTATTTGTTTCTCCTATAGATGTCTTCCCCTGTTTCATGGCCCTTCTCCAGCCTCTTCCAAACTCTGACAGCATTTCTGAAGCAATACACTTGATACCATTTCAAGGACTGTCATTGGAGGTTGGAGATAAAGTCATTTTGCTAATTTCCTTCTCTCTCCAGGTTCTGAAATCTAGGAACAGTGGAGTCCTCTTGTGAAGTCAGCAAAAAGCATTCAAATCTCTCCTGTGCACACCATGCACAATTCAACTCCTAATTTAGAAAAGAAAATGCATGTTTTGTGCTGCAGCCTCTTTCCCCTACTGCTTCCTTCTGTGCCCTGGTCTCCCCGTTGCTTGCCAGCACTGCACTGACAGCCAAGGTGATGGCTGTGAGACAAAGCCCAAAGCAGCACAGCCAGCTGTATCTGGCCTTATCTTGGAGATGAGCAAGCTGTCCCAGAGCCATCAGAGCAGCATGAAATGGTCATATTCCTCCTGGGAGAGGAATGAGCCCAACCAGAAAAGCTGCCTTATCCCTAGAATTTAAGGCAAAAGAATAATTTTTCCAGCTGCTCTAGTTGGCAAAGACAGATGAGTTTTTGGACATTTAAACCTTTTCTCAGGTGTGAAACACAAGTAGAGAACAACAAGTGAAGGATGGGATGGAGAAAATGGTGCTGCCATTTAACTTATTTACATGAATCAGACAGACAATCCTTGAGGAAAAGGTAATAAAGCTATTAGCCCACTACACACAGCCATGGCCTCTGTCCGCAGAAGGAAAACCTTGCAGCAAAGGGAGCTCCCCTTTCACACCAGCATCCTGATGGTTGAATTGCTACACTTGAAACCAGGCAAGAGTGCATCAAATCCTGCCTGAACTGTCACCCAGTTGAGCAAAAGAAAGTATCTTGTATCCATGTTGCTCTGCCAGAACAGCCTCCAGAACCAGCAACAAAAGCCATGCTCCTGCATTCCCCCCAGCACAGCTTGTACACAGGACCCCATCCAATCTTTAGACTGTGTTTAACCCATATGCACAGGCTCACCCAAACTCCTAGTGGTGCCCAGATTGGAACACAGTTTGATCAAGAAAAACAAATAAATGTACTGTCAGCTCTGGAGCAATGCTGCAAAGCTGGTGTAAGGGCAGAGCTGGGATGGGCTCTCAGCAAGGGAACCTTTAAGCATCTCATCCAAGTGTGGGCTCAATTTTTGCTCCCACAGCCAGGACTGCTCAGACCCAAGGAATGGCAACATTGCCCAGTGCAGCCCACAGCCAGTGGCCTGAAGCCAGCTCTCCACAAGGGACTGGAAGACAGTCAACGATTTGTGTGTCAGAAACACAGTCTTTGGGGTTCCCCCAGAGCTGGTTCACTTCAACAGGAGAAGGAAAACAGTTCTTAGCACAGATTTCAGGAAGACACCTACCTAGGGAGGCACAGCCCGCAGCCTCGCTTGTTGAGGGAAGGGGTGTGGGGGCACTCGCCACAGGCTGCTCCAATGCTCCTGCATTGCTCATGCAAAAGCTGAAGGGGGTGCAAAGCACCTCTGGAAAGGGGACAGTGTTGCATTGCCAGGAAAAGGAAGTGGAAGCCTGAGCCCCGTGTAAACACAGCCCTCTCTTGCTAGCAATTTCAGGAGAAGTGTCTTCATGCTGTGTTGGAAGAATCCCGGCAGCAATTGACAGGGAGGATTTCAATCAGAAATCCATCTCCTGTAAGGACTGCTTTGGGGACCAGAGAAAGCAACCTGCAATGTACTTCGTACTGCTGAGCAATCATGTGGCCAGCTCAGATGGAAAACAGACAGAGAGAAAGTGAATAAGGCCCCCAAACACTGGGGAAGAGTGGAAACAATCAGAGCATCCACTGCTACAATACAGGCCAGTGCCACTTTAGGCAGCTCTGCTACAGAACCCCATCTCTCTCTCTCCTCTACATTTGCCTCACAACATTCAGCCAGTGAGAAAACATTTTCCTGACCAGAGACCAGATTTAAAACCACTTTGCAGCAACCTCAACAAATAAAAGACCAGGAGCTGGTATGAGTGTGTGACTCTGCTCAGCTCTGCCTACAGACAGCTTGTGCATGGCTCCTTTCACTCTCCCTGCAGGAGCAGCACCCAGTGTACCCACAACCTGAAGGAGAAGGTCTTTTCTGGCTGTTGCTCAGTGTAGTGCCTAACCTAGAGCTGAGGCAAGCTGGTCCAGCTGTTGCTGTCACTGATGAGGGGGAACTGAAGTGTTCATCTGCAGGGCATTTGGGGAAGAAAGGAATAGCTTGGGCACAGTGCACATCCCACCTTCTCTCACTAGATGAAGCATCAAGCCTGCTTCTTCCAGCCTCTCCCTCTCTGGGCTGGCCTTGGCTCTGGCACTCACTCCTGCTTTCCTGACAGCATTCAGCCAGCTCTGTCTTGGCACCACCACCAGCTGTCTACACTGCAGAGGAGCTTGAAGCTGCCTCTCAGCAGGTCAACAAGGGACAGCATGACCTATCCAGCTCTGCCAGGGCTTGCTCCATAAGATGCCTTGGAGACAGATCCTTGCCCTGGAAGGAAACCCAAAGGGCACAGCAGTCAGTGCATCAAAGCCCAGATATTGCCTGCCTTTCTCAGGTTGCCA
>JANHGL010002454.1:51717-71436 GCA_024611195.1 Ceyx melanurus | reverse complement strand
AGCCAAAGTTGAGAAGATTCATAGATTAAAGATCATTTAAAGTCAGAAAGGACCATTAGATCATCAAGTCTCACTTCCTATAACATCAAAGAATATAAAATTTCAGGCAGTTAAAATATTATTGAGCACAAACACTTATAGTTGATTAAAGAATAAGTTCTCTTTTAGCTAAGACAATTGGTTTTTGTCATGCTGTTTCCATACTCTATTTAGAGCACCAGATATTTTCTCTGTAAAGGTATGCTGTAATTAAGTCACCTCTCAAACATCTTTTTGATAAGGTAAACAGACTAATCTCTTTAAATATTTCACTGCAAGGCAATTTTCAAGCTCTTAAATCACTTTCATAATTGTTTCTGGCACCATCTCTAATTTTCTGAAAGGTTTTTTTGGATTTAGATGTGTCCACAAGAACCATAAGCTGCAATTCAGTCTGTTTATCAATGGAGTATAAAAAGGTTAATTCAATTTTTTCCTGACATTTTGGTGCCTGTACATCAGCACAGTTCTTTTTCTGTTGCATAGCATACTGTATTTTCTCTCCTCAGAGAAAAAGATCACACAATGAGATTATTTTGCCACCTGTGTGCAAGCAAGTATCAACAGAACTTGGCAATAATAGAGGACCTTAGCTATCTGCTCATTTTTTTGGAAAGGAGAAAGCAGGACACAGGCTACCCAGAAATGTGTTGGCAACCATTTTTCAGTACAAAAAACAAGGAAAACAAAAGAAAAAACACCGCAATACATTTTAGATCCTACTTCAATCTTTAACTCAGTGGGCATGTGAATATTGAGAACAGCTTGGTTGAAAAAAAACGTAACAGGAGAGAATTACCAGTTCTACCGAAGGGAGAATAGGAGGATGAAGTCATTTGAGACTACAGAAAAGGACAGGGATAAATGGATGGTGGTCAAGATCCTGTGAAAGGTAACTCAAAGAATAGTTCAAGAGAGCCGGCAGTTCCATGAAGGAACATCTAAAGCATAAGAACAAACTAAGTCAATGCTGAAAAAGGCTAAACACAAACTCTTCAGGAACCTGAAACTTAAGGAGATCCATGAACACAAGTATGCAAGAAAGAAAAACATTAATATAAAGGAATAAATTCAGAAGGGCAAAACCACAGTGAAATATAACTTCCAAAAAAGTGCAATAAGTTAACAAGAACATATTTTTTAAATTCTTTAATATTAACAGGAAAATTCAAAACAACAGTTGATTAGACTATTTGCAGAAGAATCAATTAAAAATATGTTTTCTTAGGCTTTGATATAAAAGATAAGTACAATCTGATAGCTAAAACTAACGATGAAAGGGATAAAAATTTAACAGCAGAACAGAGAAAATAGCTGAAGAGACACTTCAACAAATTAGATGCTTTCAAATCAGCACAGTGTAACCAAGGTCATACTTAGGATAGGTAAGAATATGATGTTGGCTTTTGCTGTGAAGCCAGTTGAGAATACCAAACTTCAGTGACTCCAGTAAGTCCAATGCCTGACTGCATTGAAATGTTGCTAATCTGTAACTTATAGCTACTTAAAATCAAATGAGTGAAATGGTAACAGTTTAAAATAATCTTTGTTTCTGAATTTACATTCAAGTCAAATCTACCCAATGACTACAGTTTCTGCCCCTTATTCCCACAGAGCTGCATCAGGTAGAACAGTTAACTGCAGTGCAAGGGACTCTAAGATATTTAATTAAAATTCTTTCACAGCCATTAGTGATTTTTCAGACTCTTAGAGAACGGATGAAGTTCCAGAACAATGTGAAAGGAAAAATCCTGTGCTTGTCTTAAAAAGGTGAAAAAAGGGAAGAAACGGAATGACAGACTTGTCCAATTAGTTTCAGCTCCTGGAATATTCTTAAGAAAAACAAGACCAACAAGGTTTTTTTCCTTTTTTTATAACAACAACCAAAAAAAAAAAAAAAAAACACCAAAAAAAGCCCCTTCTGCCAATATAGTTTTGTCATGAACAAAATTTGGCAAGCCAATTAAATTTCTTCTTCAATAGAAAAATAGCTTGTGAAAGGGAAAAAAAAAGCAGTGGATGACATGTAAGTGGATGAGTCATAAAAGAACCTAAGCAAAGAAAGAATAAATTAAACTATTTTAAGGCACATAAAAATCTGTTCAAAAATTTGATATAGAGATTAATAATGACAGAAGGATATTCTGAAAGGGGCTCAACCAGGGCTCCATCCTGGTCTGGTACACTGGGTGTTTTCTTTCATAACCTGGGACAATGAAACAGTCATTCATATAGAAACTATACTTCTAAAATTCTCAGATGATGCTAAGTTAGAGAAAGAAAGGCAGGGAAACATTGGTCCTTCCTCCACAGGGTTTACCAAATATAAGAGAAAATTACATTTCATTAAGGTATAAACACACACACACACAAAAAAATTGATAACTTGGAAGAGTTACTAAGAACTATGAGTCAGTTCTGAAGCAGCTGACTCAAGATTACCTCCAAAACAGGTCAAAACACATCATATCTAAAGGCCACCTAATCAGGATGAGGAAATTGATGAGGCCTTCTACAAGCAGCTGGGGGTAGCCTCACAATCACAGGCTCTGGTTGTCATGGGGGACTTTAATTACCCAGACATTTGTTGGGAAAGCTCCACAGCCAGGCACGCACAGTCCAGCGGGTTCCTCCAGAGCACTGATGATAACTTCCTAATGCAGGTGTTGGAGGAGCCGAAGAGGAGTGATGCTGGACCTTGTACTGACCAACAAAGAAGGACTAGCTGCGGCTGTGAAGGTAGGAGGCACCCTTAGTTGTAGTGGCCACGAGATGGTGGAGTTTAGAACTAGAGGCAGCAGGCACGGGGCCACAGGAAGGATTGCTGTCTCTATGCCATTGCAGGCTGCAATTGCATACAGGCAGGATTGCTCCCTTATGAGGAGAGGCTGAGACAGCTGGAGCTTTTTAGTCTGGAGGAGACTGAGGGGGGACCTCATCAATGTCTATAAACATGTTAAAGGTGAGCGTAGGGAGGATGGAACCAGACTTTTCTCAATGTCATCCAATGACAGGACAAGAGGCAATGGGAACAAGCTGGAGCACAAGAGGTTTAGGGTAAACATGAGGAAAAACTTTTTCACAATGAGAGTGACAGAGCTCTGCAACGGGCTGCCCAGGGAGGCTGTGGAGTCTCCTGCTCTGGAGACACTTAAGAGCCACTTAAGAGCTGCTCCATTCCCCTAATCATCTTGGTGGCCCTGCGTTGGACTCTATCCAGTAAATTATCTTTTCTGAACAGGGATGTTCAAAACTACAAAACTACAGCAAAACTACAAAATAAAACTAAATGGCTTCCCATTTTCTTTCACATTGAAGAGGCTCTTTTACTGTTTCAGATGATACTGTTTAATTTCATTTCAAAAATTTTACTTTATCCTGATGACCACAGAATCATAGAATCATTTAGGCTGGATCATATAGAACAAACAGAAGAAGAGAAAATTTTACAATGCAATGACCTTCAAGGTAGTAAAAGCTACTGCTTCTGGATTTCCTATCCAGATGTTTTCCAGACACCCTCCATTTTTGATGCATATTCAGAGTCGTCAAGTTAATGCTGCTATTGAATCCTAGGATTTTGCATTTCTCAAATGCAGCCCAAGCATTGCATCTATAGGGGTTTTTGCATTTAATTTCCCTGGTTCCTTTTGGGGAGGGGGGGGAAGTAGGAAAAAGTCCTTAAGGCAATATAAGCACTTAATCCAACTCAAATACTAAAGAGGACATAACCTTTTAAATCATCTTAAATATTTACGATGCCATAAGCTCTTAAACTTCCTGGAATACTTAGCCTTCCTTAAAACCTCACAGTACTCAAAGTCCCTAGAGCAATATAAGCACCTAAACTGCTTCAAATCCTTCCAAAGGACGTAACCTTTAAACCAATGTTTAGGGTCTAATTTTTAGAAATATTTTTGTTTCTTCAGGCACAATTCTTCCCTTGACACAATATTTTCGTCTGGTGGAAGATGTATGCACAGAAAAGTCATAGATCACCATGCCACAGCTGGAAAGTCAAAGCAAGTAATAGAAAGGATTCCCATGGTCCTAGACATGTCCAGAATTCAGCTTCACAGAAAGAGAAGTAACAGAAACAGGAGATAGTCAAAGCCAAAGACTTCACAGCACCTTGTTAATATCTTTAAGCAGTGTGTAATGATGAATCAAGACAAGTCCATAATATTTTCAACTCATGGTAGCAATCAAGAAATTACAAAATTTCTACCACTATTAATAAAATTTCTACAACATCAGCAGCAAACATAATCTCTAGATAGGAACTCAGCAGTATAAAGAATAGAGCCAGTACCCAAGTCACATTTAAGAAGTACTCAGATAACAAGCACACTACTTCAGGATTTTAATTCTTCAGGATGATGTAATTTCCCTGTTAATTTTTTAATCTGATTTATCTTTTTAACAACTGTATGATGAACTGAAGCCACTCTTGTTTCCTTCCTCCATAAGCCTTTCAGCTAGGCCCGGAGTGCCCAGAAGAACCTTTCATCATAAAGCAATTCTAAACAAACAAGCTTGAGCAGCAAAGGTCCTTATCCTTATTCCAGAAATTCCTGGTTCCGTTTTTCATTGTTTCCTACAGGCTGGCAAGGGAATTGTCCATTTTCCACTCTAAAAGTGTAAGTGGATCACTAAGTGAAACACTAGTGCCATAGATGATCTCAAGCAATTGTGAAAATTTACAAATACCTGGGGTTTTTAATTTTGAAATTCACACATTCACATGACAAGAAGTAAATGGTAGGTCTGAGTCATGTTGCTCATCCTTAGGTAGTAAGTAAAGGTAAAACTATCCAACTTCAGAGCACACTTTAAAAGTTATTTGCTAGATTTCTGCATGATGTGCAAAGTCACCAAATACATGCATCTGTAATTTGTAAAATATTTTCACATGAAACATAAGCCATGTCAATAAAGTGTGTTGAAAACCTGCATTTTTGGGAGTGCTCCTACACCTATATGGCAATGGCTTAAAAGTTCTGAATAGTCTTGTTTATAGTGAGCTTAGTGAGCAATTATGACATTGTTCACAACATTGAATGTCAATTTTATTATATTTTCTATTTTCTATGTACCTTTACCATCTTACCAATGAAATCAGATGATGTTCAAATATTTTGTTTACCTCACCCTATAGTGGTTAGTTTAATACCACTGAGTCAATGGCTATTTCATAACTAATGCCTTCCTGTCATTCAACTAGTCTCAAACTTTTTTCCCCTAAATTGCATATACTATATTTCCCTAAATAGAGTAATACCAACTCATCTTTTCCTCCTTTTCCTTAGTGTCTTTTATAAATATTTGCAAACTGCCAATTCCTTACATCCCATGATACTCAATTTTACCTATGAGCCCAAAAATGGTACTAAATTTTCAGATGTTTGAGTCAGTATGAGTCAATAATCCAATAAAATAATACAAAACCAGCATGCTACAGTGGAGACAGATTTTGGCTTTTCAGTAATTCTAAAACATAGTATTCAAATTTTTACCTATCATACTTCAGAAGTATTATTTTACTTTTTCACTGTATGCTACCAAAGTAACTACCTACTGACTCAGTAACAGGTCAGTCATTAACTCAGAGCCATATGCAGTGTCATGGAAACAAAATACTGGCTGATGAGCCAAAAGCAAAGACTTTGATAACTAAGAGCTCATAAATCATGGTTAAGTATCCAGTGAAGAAGTGCAGACATCAGTATAGAGCACTCTCATTTACAAACAATGACTAGAATAGAAAAACACTCAAAATGTTCAAAACAAGATTTGTACTCTGGATGCAAAGCAGTGAGACTCTGTTTAGAAAAGAAGACTAAATGCTTCATATTACAAACAGTGAGAAGACTAGGGCACACTAAAACCAATATCCTATCCAATGGGATAAAACCTCATCAATAATGCTGCTATCAGCAATACTCTACTATGTGCCACAGTAAATGCAGCATCATATGTGTATACTTGTGTGTGGGGTGTGTGTGTGTATATGTACATACCTGCACACATCACAATTTATTACAATATAGAAGATGATAGAAGATTATGATGAAAAGATACTCAACTTCTGGCTTTTTGTATTAGCTTCCATTTTTTCCTATCTATTGATAAACAAGCAGTAAATTCACTCTTGCTTCATTTATTGTGTAACCATAGAAAAGTGAACTGAAAAGGACAAGCCCTCCATAGGTCATCTAGTTCTCTTTAAGATATCTGTTTAAAGTTTCCCTTAAAAATGTGAATAGAGAAGATGAGAACAAAAATACAAAACACTGCCCTTTAAATGAAAGTCTTGATGTAAGTAGACTAGATAAAAAGTCCTGCTTCAGTACAGTTTTAAACATACCAAATAAAAATAGCACATTGGTCATATATATATATACATATATGTAAATATGTGAAACATTTTAATTCCAGCAGAGACCTCTGAAGTTACAGACTCTTAGTCCACTATCTGAGCAGAAAGTTGGAATACTACATTATGCACAGATAGGAAAGGACTGGGGTTTTTTTAGACTTTTTAAAACGATCCCCATGGTCTTATTTAACTAAGAAAACATCTGCATTAGGAAATAGTGGAACCCAGCAAGTGCAGCAGAACAGCTGGAACCAAGAACTTTATATACACATGATATATGCTTCAAGACACTTATGTATTTGTGTACTTCTAGCCCATTTTTTGAAGACTTGCCCTTTCTTAGCTTCATCATCAGGAAGGTACAAAGGGAAGCTAGTTTATCCTGATACTTCTTAAGTTCAGTCAAGATTTGAACTAAAGGGCTAATGGTGATGCTACCAAAGCCTATTAATACTAAGATGATAATAATAATTTTCTGTTCTAGGTAAAAAAAAAACAAATTATTTTCTGTTTGTATGACAGTTTGTGAAGATTTATTTTGCTGTCGTGGACTTACACCTTTTATCTCTTCAGACAACTGAGCATTTCCAGCCACATGTAGGGATTCAGCTTCATAAGCCAACTCCAATATAGGAGCAACTCATTTGAAGACAATGAAGAGCTTTGGAATTTAGCTGTAGGGCTTCAAACCAAAATTCTCCAGACACACAAGATCTCAATTTTAAAATACCCAAAGGCTTCTATTTCCTCACAAATTTTAGAGAACCTCACAATAATGTATGCACGCTAGGGGATTAAGAATTATAAACTTCAATATGCATTCACTAATTATTGTAAAATCAGTTAAAATTAATTTACAAAAATTTGATCACAGTCTCTGATTTTTGCAGTTGAAAAGACAAGTATATTTTTACAAAAGATATGGCTGGGGACTACTCACATAAGACTCTACAGGTTCAGGTAGCTGGAGCACTCTCATGTTCAACTTTTTCATCAGATGACTTCTTGGGGCAAAGTTGATGACCTTGATTCTGCTCTTAGTCACTGTCTCAGAAATCATTTACCATATCTTGCAAAAATACAGGTATAAGATGCACCCTGAGAATCTAAATACCATTTGACTGTTCCATTGAAGAGCTCTTTCTCCCTAAAAGACCTGATGACAGACCATTTTTCCCCTGAGCAAAGTTACCAGCTAAAAATGTGATTCTTTCTCTGTCAGAGTAAAATTAGGGGGAGGAGGTGGAGAAAAAGGGGATCACATTTTAGTTTTATTCCACAGATGCTGCGGCCTGTCACTAAAAGATGAAGGGCTGAAATCCCATCAGCCTGGATTTGCAGATCTAAGGGTGAAGAATTAGTATGTTTCTGTTTTTGCTTAGAAAACTCCTTGATGTAGGGCTCCATTATTGAATGTTAACAGCTACAGTTTAAATTACAAATGAGGTTCTATTAGCATAACCCTTACTTGGTTTCTATTTAAAAATATTATTTTAGCCAAAATTGTGTCAGTTAAGAACCTACATGTTTTCATTTGTTGCCACAGATAGAGGAGAGAAGCACTTTTATATTTCACTACAGCAAAATATGAGGTCTAGAATAGCAAAAACATTAAAGAATACTTTTAAGATACTATTGATACCTCCTTCAACAAAAAGGACAAGAGCTGAGTGAGTAGTCCTTCACTATGATTTAGAAAAGGCGGCCTTAAAACAGGCAGCGGTGCTGATGGGGGCAAAAACCAAACTGTCTTTCACAGTTGTCTCTTCAAACCAATTTTCTAAATAAGATTATTTTAAAAAACAAGTTGCATTTTGGATTAACTTTTTAATTAGCTTTGGTTTCCATCATGGATGTTTTCATCAAAATACATTACAAAACAGATGGTTTCTGCTCTTATGTTTTGCAACTACAGTGTTTGTGTAAATACTCTCTTGCCCTTGAAAAGCTGTTTGTGGTTAATGTATCTTGTACCGATGGTTTTAGCACATATAAATATGCTGGTTTTCTGACATATACATACATCAGCATATCAGAACTCACAAAATTGTTACTCTAAATGCCAGGTTCCAGCTGCCCTGTGTTTGCGCAGTGTTATCTTTTGTAATATTACACAGTGCTTCAAACTGTACATTAGCAAATGCCAACAGTATTGATTCCAGGTTATCTGAAGTTAACCCTTTTCACATGAAGCAGTCAAAACCATCATCTTCATCACATGGCCAAGGTCTAAGCACGATGCCCACACAACTCAGGGGGGACACATAACTCACAGTCCAAATAGACCCCAGCAGTCAGAACCAAATACTGCTGCATTCAGCCGACAATTTGGATGCTTTTGAGGTTGGGATGCTTATGCTGGAGTTGCTGTTTACCTGTAACAAGTAAATCAATGTCTCTGTGCCTTAACATCTCCCTGTCAACAATATTGGTTACTACCATGATACATACGACTGAAGCATCCTGAATTACCTGCATGGTAACCAACATAGAGCAAAAATGACATTCAGCCCACCTAATAATTTGTCTTAGCAGTACTCCAGAGGATGTTAGGGAGATAGGTAATTTATTAATGTCTTCTATAAAGTCCTTTGAGATTCTCAGGTGAAATCCAGTGTATCATTACTATTATTATTATATATGTCATGACTTATGCCCCACAGGATGTCATCATGCTTTGTTAACCGTATACAAGAATCCCTTCATTACCATTCAAATGCTTCTACCTCTGAAGCATAACATTGCAGCTGTTTACCAACAGACTATAATCCTATGAAAACATTTACTGATCTTATATGAATAATATCGTGTTTCATTACAAATGCACATTTAATACCATTTCCAAGTCCTGAATGGCTCAATGCCAGGGAACTTTAACCACATGCAGGAGGACACCATACTCTATAAAAACCATCATTTCAGCAAAAGGCACCTGCTTAGCAAGCATCCTTATTTATCACCCATCTTTCAGTCCCTTATACCATAGGAAAGATACCTCAAATCAAACTACTATGACTCCTTGTCTCACAATGTAGAAAATAAAGAAAACTGACAGTCAGGTCAGTTACATAACATGCAATTAATCAATGTTCTTAACCAAGTAATTCAGGAATCTAACCATCCAAAATTCACTGGAGACAAGAGCTTGTATAGGCTGAAGAAATGAAGAAATGAAGACAGGCTGGTAGAAAGTTTTCCTTCCTCCCTTACCTGCTTTGCAAGTTGAGACAAGATGCACAGCACATAGGTTATTTCACAAAAACTATCAATACCTATGTATCACTACTCAAACATCCTGTGTTTAGTGGCACATTGGCTGAACTGCCCTTTTTATTTTCTCAGAACTAGGGTCTTTTTGGTGGATTTTTACGATAACAAAGCTCCATTCAAAACTAAACATTCTTAAAATAGCATAAGGATAGGGATATTACAAATCCAACTCAAATACAGTCAGACAACTGTGAAAAAAAGCCCATGGAACTTGCATCAACTACGTAAGGAGCCAGCCTGTCATCTTCAGTGAAGTTCTGCGGATTTACCATTGAGAATCTTGGCCAGCAAGTACTGATGTGACAGTTTCTAAGGGAAATATTTTGTTCATGTTTACAGTACATGGCTTACTGAGATACAAGCACTGGTGGGTGTTCTTTTGTGCAAATATTGCACACAAAGAAAATACCTAAAAATTATTAACATTATATTGTTTCTCTTCTCTGAACACTTTATTTAGGTCAACTTGTAAGTACTCTCTCAAAAATACACATCTCTTCCTCAGGTTGAATGTAAATTCCAGGAGTCAGGTATTCTCTTTAGTCTTACACTATTTCTACATGCACTCTGCTACCATGCAATACTTAACTAAATGTACTGTATTTTATATAGCAATGAAAAAATGCAAACAAAATGAAAGCTACATTCCAGCTACAAAAAGTAATATTCAAAACAAAATTGATACACCCCAATGAGAATAATCAGTGAGCTGTAAGTAGAAGCATATAAATACTGTTTACCATAAGCAATCATGTGCATTTCTCCTACAGCAGCACAAGTACAACACTGAGGTCAACTTTGAAGTATATTCTACTGTTGTCCATAGTTTTCACCACACTGATATCAAAAACACATATGAAGTAAATCTTGCTAAGTCTAGCCATCCAAGGTAATAATTCAAATACATGACAATCAGCCACCAAAAGACATCTAATAGTAAGTTACACTACAATTTCTTTGTAATGTGCCTATATTTCAACTAAAAAGCAAGTAGAAACAACGTTCATTCCTTCTACAGCCTATTAGACACATTCAATTTTTCACAGCAAGACAAGTGCTCCTCACATATAGCCCTTACCCATGAAGACTGGAACTGAGGAAGGTGGCATGTTATCATCCTCTGTTAGATGATGTAGTTTCCATTACTCAAATATAGACAGCAGTTTAAATTACTACAGAAACCTACAATACTTCAATACAAATAGAAAACAGCATTTCATCACCATCTTATTTAATAGAACACATTATGAATATTAGTTGATAGCAGAGCTTTTTTTTTTTTTAAGTGGAAAATCATCTAGTTCCTTGCCTCAAAAAATTAGCTAAAAGCTAATTTCCATCAGTTATATTAGCACAAGATTTTTTCATTTAGTGCAAGCTATACTACACAGCAATGCTAGAACATCATGATACATCCTTTTTACTAGAAATTAACACCACAGTTAAAAACATTTTCTTGTCTCAACCTAGAGACAAAATATATGAAAAAAACACTCAAACTATTGATATTTGAGAGTCAATATTAAAATGGCATTTGAAAAGCATTTTTTAATGGTTACACGCAATGTCTAACAAATATGGAAAATGTCCTTTTAATAAGCTTGTATCTATCACCATAACAAAGTAACGTCTAAAATAATTTTGTTTACTCATGTGAAAGTAGGATGCGTTTGTCAATGTCAGCAGTAACATTCCTGTCTCTTAAATCTCACATTATGTCACATGAGATGGAATTTATCTGCTTTAACATTAAATAGAAAACTTAGATGTCTAAATTTGTGCTTGTCAACTTAAGGCTTCTTTCATTGTCAGTGACAAGAAACAGGCACCTCCAAAGGATGATGAATTCTCTCAACATAGACACAAGAAAAGACTATGGAAATCCTCCCCCTTGAATCCTCCATCTCTTATCACTTATTAAAGAAGTCTACAGTGACCAGCACAGATTTACAACACCTATGGGTTTAGATGTCTAACATCAGGGGGAAAATCCCATTCTTGACATCCTTCTCAAAGAGTGCATGGGAAAAGTAAGTGTAAGCTGCAGAAAAACAGAATTCTCAGCAAGCACAGAATTCAAAATGCACTGTCCCAGAAAATTCCAAAAAACAAGACCCTTTTGTGAAAATAATAGGGGACCTGTACATTTGAAATGTCTTACAGTGTTTGATCTCCAAGCCACGACAGGCTCATCATTTCTAGAAGCTTAAGAATATACAGAGAATATTTTCAGAACATGCTGACAAATTAATATGCCTCTTCTGAATATGAGTAAGCAGCAATTTTCAAAAGCTTATAATTTCATGCAATAAGGACAGATATTCAGAGGCATGGAAAAAGATATATCTTATAACCCATTCAAGTTTCGCTTTCAAATTTCAAGTACTTGCTCAAAGTCACAGCAGAGCATTCCTAGACCATTTTTTAGAACCTTTTTTTTTTCCATTTTCTTAAATGATACATGCATCTCATGGAACCTTCTGCAAAGGCATTCAACCTATAGCAAAACTGTGGACAGAAAATGTCTGCCAAACTAATCAAACTTGAAATTGAAAAAAACAGACATTTGAAGGGTTTCCTCTTCATAAGCATTTCAAAACACAAGGAAGCCCCAGAATCACAAATTCGTAAAGATGGAAGACTATACTGTGAAGCCTCACTGTGCATTTGCCATTTCTTAAAGGTTTACACTGGCATCCACTTGAATTATGGACTGTCCTAGAATAGCCATTTGCAAGCACTCGAAAACAAAGCTTACAATGAAAATGTAAGGCCACTTCATAGGTTTCATTGACCTCTGACAAGACTTCTGGAAGAGAGCTATTTTTACTGTGAATTAATGGATCTCTTCCCCAAGGATTTATGTCCCTAGTTTTGTCTTTTTTCCAAACACAAAACAATACTGAAAATGTATCTTCCACTGCATGGATCAAGAAAAAAGATCATTTTAAACATCAAAAATCCCACCACATGACTGTCCACATCACATGAAATAGGGTGCAAATGCATAGCTAAAAAATATTTTCACAGACTTCAATGTGATTTTCATAGTTCTACTCGCAAGTCTTTAAATATAATTTAACACATTTTAGAAAACTCTGCCAACTCTCATTTTTAGCCAAAACTTAAGTAAAAGCCTAGGAAAAATAAGATAAAAATGAAATAAAGTATCACAAAATAAAATTCAAAATCTTGTCTGATTTTGATTACCTATATTTCCAGAATCACATAATATCTGATGCTGGAAGGAACCTCAGGAGATCATCAAGTCTAAACCTTTGCCCAAGCAGGGTCACATGCAGCAGTCTCATTTTCACTGTATCCCATCGAGTTTTGAGTATCTCCATGGATTGACTACAGTGTATTTGGGCACTCTGCTCCAGTATTTGATCATCCTCAAGGTAAGTCTTACATGATATGTTTAAATGGAATTTTCTTTATTCAATTTGTACCCATTGCGTATCATCCTGTCACTGGGCACCAAAGAGAAAAGTCTGGCTCTGTCTACTTTACACCCCTCCCTATTCAATGTGAGAATGAAATGTTATTCAGTATTTTACAGCTCAGGAGAGGCAAAGATCTTGTGCCTGAATTAGTCCAACCACTAATCATACGATATCACCCAACCCGCACATCATGCTTGGTGCTATAGAAAATCAGGCTACCATTTTTAAGATTCAGAAATTATGTATGCATATATGAATTGTATGGTATCATGCCTACACTATAAATTACTGTAAGATACCTGCTTACTTCTTAGCCATTTGTGTCCATTCCTGGGTTTGGAGATCTGAATTTTAATTTACAAAGATATAAATGGCTCTGCATGACCACATGATCTCTAAAATCCCCATTAGATAACAAGTAAGGGTACCTCACTCAACTTTTTCTACTCTTACAAATGACAGAGCACTAAAAATTTGTACAAGGTCTAAGACTATAGTTCACCAAGCAATTTAAGGTGAAGAAACTAGCACAGATGCCAAAAGAAGCTACTGTGCACTCCCCCACACTTTTGGCTGCTAATTTCCATCCCCATCACCCTGTGTACCAGTCACAGTCCTTGGACAGCTCTACAGAAGTCCAGGATAAACCCAGTTGAAATCATACAAATAATTGGTTACTTTTCAATACAAATTATCGGTTATTTCCATTTTGCAAATTTATTAACAGTACACATGCTGAGGGAGAACAACAATATGAGGAGGGGGAAAGAAGCTGGAACAGCTTCTTAGGCAGACATGTCAGGTTAAAGTGTTCATTGAATACTAAAGCTTTAGCTAAGTGGTCAACAGGAAGCAAAAAGCTATGAATTTCCTAGGCATTACTTTTAGGATAAGCTGGATCAGCCCCTGGAGATGCCTGCCTCCTGAAGGTAAGCAGAATCTAGGAATACTGAGATTTAGCTGCTTAACTTCTACATATCTAAAGTAACTCAAATCTGGATGAGCAGAAAATGTTACAAAAATGTGTTTGCGACTCTTATAGAACTTAATTTCTATTAACAGCTGTCACTTGGAAAAAAAAAATGTAGTACAGCTTATCACACAAACACCAGAGTACATATTTCCTATATGCTCCACAAGTTTCTTCCTAAACCATACTTTACATCTATAAGCGATACATTTCAGAGAGGTGGCACTTGTATTCCTCCAAGTGAGCATTATAAATCCACAGTAGAAACAGCCACAGTTAATTTATAAATCACTTACATTTCTTCAGATTCACTTAAGTCGCCTTGCTCTGCTGTCAGAAGGGAAGGTCTTTTCCTTTTTGCTCAAACTGGTTCTCCTTCCAGGAGTGTTTGTCACCTCTATCGCAGATAAGGACAAAAGGTCCTTAACTTTCACTTGGAATAAGAAGAGAAAAGAACAAGCATCTATATTGTGGTTTATAAAAAGTTGTTACAGCCACCACTTAAAAACACATGCCAGAGCTGTTCTTAACTAAAATGTACAGCATAACTTGGAAGAAATCCCTCGCATTATACATTTTTCTTTCTTGTATGACATGGGTAAAGTAGCTACTACTTCTAAAGTTGTAATCTACTCCACTCCTGAGAGTCATAATAACAAGGTTATATTACTTTAAAAGATTAATTGTACAAATTAAAAGATAATTTCCTATTACTATTTATTTAGCAGCACCTAAAATTTTTGAATATTTTTGTCAGTGTTCAAGCAGGCAATCACAACTTGCTGAACACAGGTTTACTGGAAAACATCTTGACTACCCACTATTGATAAATATTCTAATTTGAATCTTCTGTTAAACAAAACATCTCTATATTGTGCTATATCTTACTGCTTAGAAAGTGAGACCTGGGGTTTATGATGGATAGCTCTGTGGAAACTTAAAACTCACCAGTCCATCAGAGACAAACCCATAAACTTAATGTTAAAAATTATTAGGAAAGGAATGAAGAATAAAGTGTAACACATCATTTTCCACTGTATTAATCCCCATTTTCATTAAAAGCATGCTCCACTTTGGTATGTAGCACAGAAAACACAGAACAGAACTAATTGCAGGGATTGTGAGAATAAAATGTACATGATCAACGGCTTAGAACGGGTTCCATGAGGAATAATTCACTACACCACAACTATCCCAACTGGAAGAGACAACTTAAGGGAGGTCACAACAGAAGACCACAAAAGCCTGAAGAAGATGGACAGACATCATCTGTTCCCCACTCCTTGAACTCAAGAACTACCTAGTAAAACTTAAGTTCAAAAGAAAAAGCAGGAGTTCTTCACAAAACCAGAACTGTGGACTTCTTCCCAAGGATGCTGCTGAATCAAGGAATTTTCATGAGTCGAAAGAACCCTTGGAAAACTTCCTTTACTGGAGACAGACGGTGGCCTAGGTAAACTATTGGTCTGAACCAAGAAGTCCAGTCCAATCTCCTCTTAAATTCATTTATTCTACTGCTAATTAAACAAATTATTATATGCATTTTATACTGACATCACACAAGAACCAAAATTACTGCATTAGGTATCCAGGGAAGCTAGTCTTACTTGCATTTGAAGCAGAGGCGAGATCTTTTTGAACTGCAAAGTCCCGTGGTTCTCTGTACATTACTATATGCTTAATAAATCTGATTGACTTTTCCAAAATAGCATAACCACAGGAAAAAAAAAAATCAAATGTCATACTGTAAAGTAGCAATACCCTTCCTCTCCCCAGTCCACAGTCCCAAAGCAGCCAGGGCACAAGGCTACAAAGCAAGGTTCTGCTTCTCAAGTTGTTTGCTGGTCTCATGTGTCTGAGTCTGTAACTTCATCCATGTGTTCCCACTCAGTTCAATACTTTATATAAATGCAGGTCAGCATCTCCACATCCCAAGTTTCATCTCAAAGCAAACCTTAAAAATCATATACTCAGTATTCCAATATTTTCTCTTTTGCTTTACTCTCTAGGATACAGCAGTGTTTCTGATTTATTTTGGATAAGTGTAGATCAATTAAAATTCCTTCAGGGAAGACTTCTGAACCAGCAGAAAGTGAATGACTGTCATCAGAAACAAACACTTTTTGCTGTCACAGACTGACATGCCACTTTTGAGTAAAAATTATGTTAATTAATTCTATCCATACTTACCAGGTCTACCAAAGGAATATAAGCAGTCCTTTCTGCTGTCTTGCTAGATAGTGATCACTGTTATCTGTGCACTGAGTATCTCTATAAGGAGCTTTTGGTATTGGCATATTATATGAAGAAGCAGTCTGCACTAGCACAGAAAAACATAACAGGATGAAAATAACTGATTTTCAGACATCAGTATAAAACCAAAGTCTCTTTTGCCAAACGCATGAATTAATACCATAATGTTTCACCCAAAAATCAAGAATTTTTCACTGCATCTATGCACAGACCTATTTATTAACATTATTTTTAGACCCTACAGTGAGGAATTTGAATTACTGATAACTTTTTTTTGTCAACTTGATATATTGGATCAAAGTATGTTTACTGTTCTATCTATTTCCCCTCATCACTTCTACACTCTTCAAAACTGTAGGCTGCTACAATGTTTACTCTTCTGTTTGCTTCTACAGCTCAAATGGCTATACTGAGGATGAAAGGCAATTCACTGTACAGCACACTAATTATCAAAGACCCCTGTAGTGCTGGCCCATAGCAACATTTTAGGCCATCTCTCCTTTCCATCATTTGTCCAACTTCTCTGCTTAGAATGCACAATCTTAAGGGTATGAATATAACACATCCAGATCAAACGGAGTCCAAGTTTTGTTTGATACCCTGCATGTCACTGTGATACTAACTATAAATAAATGCAAGTTGTACCAAACAAGAACTGAATGTCTTAGCACTGATACATGAGCAAACAAGTAAGTTTCTCACAGAAATTGCAAAATTTAGAGAAGTGGACTCCAGGCAATAAACTATAGGAGGATAAATATTTTTAAAACATTCTGACCAAAAAAAAAATAAATTTTAAAAATTCAAAATTACCATTACTACTTCAATGTTGAGAAAGCAAAGTATTAGGAGATGACTACCTACTGGTTGCCAAAGATGTGACTCTTATTCTTTACATATGTGGCTTCAACTTACAATTAAGAAGTTTACGAATTAATATGATCTTGGCTTTTTCACACAATCACATGTAGAAACGGAAAAGGTGATATTCAATTACCTCAATTGCAAGCTCTGGGAATCAACAATTACCCAAAAAACTGTAAACTAAGAATGCTTTCTTTTAAATCACTTGCAACACAATCCCATCTGAAGAACCAACAAGCGTTCATGCCTGCCTTACACATTTAACAAATATATTCCCTAATTCAATTATATCCCTCATGGAAATCCACTTGTATCAGATATATGAAGACATTTTTATATTAAGAATTTCTTAGCTTACGCTTTTGACTTCTGAAACAGCACAGTGATACAAGTAACCTAAAAGATAAAAAACAAATAATAGTCCAGAACACAAAAACACACCATTTGGAGTATTAAAAGCTATGTTTGTGTACAAGCTCACACAATTTCTCTAATTTACCAAAGACACAAAGCTATACATGGTAATATGATTTCATTAGCATTACCATTATGAGGCGTTTTTGGCAATTCATAAAGTCACAGGTGCATAACAAAGCTGTCCCAAATAAGCATTGATAGAACAGTTTATGACTGATTCTTATTTTTAGAGTACATTACAGAAAAACGCATTAGAGAAAAAGTATTTGAGGAGTAATCAAGCAAGTTTCTTAATTGTTTTAGGATTATATATCTTACGTACAAAAAGTCCAGAGGTTCAAGTCCCTGACTAAATATGCCATAAAGTTCCATTTTTGTACATAAGCATCCTATTAATTTTACTTTAAATACGTACAGCCCTCTGGGTGAAACAAAGTAAAAGACTGATGCAGGATTTGACTAGAAATCATAACAAGGACTGGAGTTTTGGTTTAACTCTGAATAATATTTACTGTCACACACAGTTGTACAGCCAGACTAATGTAGGATTACAGTCATGTGTCTTTAGGACTGTGTTTATCTAAAAGCCTTTACCCAGAAATCTTATCTCACAAAAACATAAATTCATAAAAACAATCACTGCTTTGCTAGTAAACTATGAAAACTCTGTTAAGAAATATTAAAATACAGCAACAAAAGACACAAATACATATCCACAAAAGTCCCTTCCAGTTATTATTTGGTATCACTGTCCTAATCAGGAAACAACATTAGTAAACAAGAAATCAATCACAATATAAATAATCTTACAAGTATAGGTGGTGGTATACTGCAAACTTCCCAAAATGCTGTGCTATTGAACTAGATAAAGCTGTTTTGTTTGTCTGAAATTTAAGGATGTTTACTATGCTATTATCAAAAACTCCATACTTCAGAAAACATTAGAGTTGGTACTACTTTCTTTCTCTTACATAATAAAAAGAGAAAGTCAGGACAACTATCTGCCCACAGATAAAATGGTCCTTCTACTACTAGAGCCCACACATTGGTGCCATTAAGATATCCAATAAGCTTTCCTATATTTTTATATAAATCACCTGCAGGACCTGAGAACACCTGCTGGAATTGGTAGTATTTGAAAAACTAATCCTCTCATAAAATGTACACTGAACTCTTCAAGTCTTCTGGATTTGGATTAAGAGTAAGAAAATACTGCTCATTTCTCTTGCAGATTAATTATTTATTTAAGATACATTGACCAGAAATGAAACTTTAAAAGAATGGACTGTCAAGAGTAACTAAGGTAAAACCTGTGTCTAAGTAATTCCTTGCATAGCAAGCTGTCCACCACGCCAAAGTAAATGCTCATATATAGGACATGACAGAAGACACAGGCTAACTACCTCGATCAGGCAACCTGCCAACAGAGATATAATGCTGGATTTGGAACAATCAAGAGTAGCTGGTAAAGTGTTGTTAAACCAACATCCAAGCTTGGGCAGATTAAACAGATAGTGGAAAACTTGTATAGTACTTCTTCCGGCAAATATGTCCGGGAATATCTTTCTCCAGCAATCCCCAGTGGGAAGAGTGCCACCTCCTTTCTCAAATATCCCTTCCAGCTCTATCTGCCCTTCTCTTTCCAACATTAGGCTGCCATTCAACACAGGGACAGGCAGTGAGACCCAAAGGGACAAATCCTGACTACTTCAGTGCAATTCCAGACATGAGGCATCATGCACAATACATTCCGTCAGGGCTCTGAATACAACACTGGCACTAATATGATGATAGCAGGAATTCAAGTTTGGGTTTTTTAATCCGCTTCATTTCTAAATGGTTTTGATCCCTATCATCTAAGGGAAGATCATTAACACATAGTACTGCTACTGTGCTGCCGCACTCCTAGACTGGAAGTGGGGATGGGTGGTTCGGGGGTTGTACAAAACATTTCAGGTGAGAAGAAATTCCATAAAACACACTTTGGCCTTTCCCTCCCCCCCCCCCCCCCCCCCCCACCGCGCCCCTCTCTCCCCCCGATCTCTTCCCTCCCCCCCTCTCCCTCCTCCTGCTACCGTCAC